>JAEIIF010017842.1:0-11545 GCA_018874455.1 Drosophila trapezifrons | reverse complement strand
AGCCTCTAATGAAAACTCTAATTAATGAAAACTTGTGCCCTGTGTCATAAGGCCATAAGCGAGAGAGAAGAGGGTTCTTTTGCATTAAGCTCTAAACTCCAGCTTACGCCTTTGTTTGAATTATTTCTCAAGTGCATTTCAAAGAAAAACCCCAAAATGTGAATAATTAAATGACTTTGCTATGGGATTTTGGTTAATTTCCCGCACATGCACATATATTTCTTTGCCATGCAAAGCGCCGAAACTTTCCTTGGCTTTCTGAAAAGTTTCCATTTGCGGGGAACGTCAGGAATGGCAACCCAAATCGATGGCATAATTCGCAAAGTGCGCCAAACAACAAAGAGCACAAACGAAATGGGAATGCAGAAAATAGCAATCAACATATGCAGAGTGAATGGAACATAAATCCACTGCCTCCTACCTTGCGCCTTTATCCTGCTCCCTCTCTCGGCACGCCCCAGCACCTCACCCATTTTCAGGGCGAGGAGGCGGAAACAAAGGAGCCTGCGAAAAAGAACTCAAGGATACGCTCTCATCAGATCGCACAGAGCGAAAAAAAGGACGAAGTAAAGTGGCGGGGTACTTGAGCAGTGCATGTGCTGCAATGTAAGGATGCTAGGAGTCGGGGGATGCGAGGGATTCGGAGGATGCGAAGCCACAAAGCAAACATATTTTCATTTTAAGCGCTTCGGCATAAGGGAAAACTCATTAGAGCGCTGCGAAAATAACCAGGAACCCAAGACGCCGGCTAAAAGGCTGAAAGCCAGCAAGTCAGAAAGACAGAAAGACAGAAAGACAGAGGGCCAAGAGCAAGGATGTGAAATTGAAAATTTATAATATCCGCTTTCTGGCAAAGAGCAGATAGGGTGCTTCAATCGCTGTGTTGATGTTTTCATGCGGCAAGTTATCTATGGACGGGATGGAGTGCAGCCACTCGAAGGCAATGAGGAATCTCTTATTTTATTAAAAACTTAACAAGCTAAAAAGTTGCCAAGTGCCAGAGCAAGGACCATTGGACCTCTGTGTGCTTGTATGTGAGAGTTGTCTCGTCGGCAGTTTCCGTTTCCTTGCCACTGCAGCGGCATTAGCAGCACTCAAGGACACTTTTGCCGGGCGGAAGCAGACAAGCAAACTTGCCGGCACTCCTCCTCCGCCCACGCATCCTGGGAAAATCCAGCATTAAGTTAATTTGCAACGTGCTCAGCGGAGAGCCGTAAAAAGTATGCTCCGGCATCCTGCAGCATCTCTTCGTTCAGCCCGCCCCCCCATCGATGAGGTAATTCCGCGCTGATTTGCCGCTATTGCCAGTGCAGTCACGGCCTGCAACTGGAACTTGAACCTCTCAATCCCCACCGAAAACCCAACCCCACGGCAGATGGCTTCCTTCAGCCAGCTGTCCTTGATTAGGCCATCACACACAATGACGAGCTCACCTGCGAGCTGACATTACGTTGCAAATTGCACTGGCACTCTGTCACCCGAAGGTCGTGCCCTTAACCAGCTTTCTCAACGTCACAAGACTGAAGAGACCGAGATTGATTTTTGGCTAATTGAAAGGACTTAGCAGGAGCTCAAGGATAGCGTAATCTAAGCCATTTTACACGAAATCTATTATTGGAAATTGGATTTAAAGCTTAGAAGTTTATTTGCTTATAGGAAAAGATAATTATTATCGGCTAAACAAGTTATGATATCTAAATAATTCGGAAAGAGCAAAATAAATACCTTTGTAAATCTGCAAGAGTAAAGAAATGTAAGGCATGTTTCTGCTTTAACTTCATAATCCCTTTGGAAGATCTCTTCAGCAATAAATTCATAAGTAATTAAGAAAATACACACTCAACTAACTAGTCCTTAAGACAAAGTCCTTACCTAAGAGCTCTCAAAACAAAAGTATTCTCTGTGGGATGAACACGCCCCCCTTGAAACCGAAATTCCTCTCGAAAACAAGGAAGCATATTCCATTTGCAGATTGATGGCAATAAATAAGAACACAATGGCTTCCATCCGCTTGCTCCAGATTCGTTCCGCTGACTTTTGGCTAATGCCCGCTGACAGTTATGACTGACAGCTACAGTTGCAGTTGGCGACAATTACGACTTCCGCTGGAAATTATCCATTAGGTTGATTACGAGGATTAAGGGGTCGCCCGCCTGTTTGCCAATTGGGAAACGGAACGTGGCCAAATTAGGACGAGCTGGTGGACAGGACTCGGAGCTGCAACTGCATCTGGAGCCACAACAACAGAGCTCGTGATGCGGAAGTGGCAACGCAAACGAACTAACCAAGAGCCACTTACTTACGGCCATAAGCCACAGGAGTGGGTGCACAAGGGGCGGAGGAGCTGGAGGAGCTGGAGGAGTTCCTGCCGGATCCTTACGCGCCTTTTGCTATTTGCTCAGTGAGAAAAAGAGGGTTAAAGGAAGTCCTGGAGAGACAAATGGCGGCCCGCGGGGCAAACTCCCAAAACTCCCGCACATACACACAGGCAGTGGCTGCTCCTCCATTTTGTTATGCACGCCGCTTCACACTTCCTGCTCGGCAGAATGACTCCTCCAGCTCCTGCTGCCGCTGCTGCTTCAGCTCCTGCTCCCGCTCCCGTCCCAGCTCCTTCTTCAGCTCCTGCTCCTCGGGCACCTTATCAAGTGCCATTTTTCATGCAATGCTGACGCCAACGTCGTCGTCGTCGCTTTGTCAAACCACGAAGTTATCCATGAAGCCCCCGAGCATATTGTCTTGCTTTCGGAGGCGTCATGGTGTTGGGGAGTCTCCTGGCGTCGCTCCTCTTACTCGTTTTTTCTCACACATGCAGCGCAGTGGCTCCTGGACCACACAAAAGGCAGCAGAGCAGCCCAGCTGGATGGAGAATCACCCGCTGCTTTGGCTTTGGCTTTGTCTTGGGCGCACGCAAAAGTGGCTTTGTTTCGTCTTTGCACAGAGAAAAATATATAAATGTCACTTCAATTGGTCAGCATCCATCTTAATGTGAAAACTACAACCGAAAAGAATCGAGTTTATCTTTGAAATGATCTCCAGATAAACACTGTTCTAAAAATTTACATTATTCTGTAAATATTATTCAAGAAACCTGAAAAACGTCTCAAAGAAATCATCAAATATTTGGAAAGCATTTTCAGGATTTTATGATGATCAGGAAAAATATAGAAATAATTTATTTCAGCAACAATCGGACATATTTTCAAAGCCCCATATAAATACTTTTACTTTAAAGCAAAACTTTAAAAAACAGAAATGAAATATAAAAAGAAACATACTTTTCCCTGTGCTTTTTTAGCTGGAAACGACCACGCTCCCTTGGTGATTCGAGGACCCAGGGATTTGGCAAAAAATCGATGAAATAATCTCTGGCTAATTGGTTGAATGGGCAACTTTTGCTGGTGACTCGCCACAGCCGCTTCCTGGCCAGAAAGCGAATGCCCAGTTGGGTCCGTTTTAAGCATTGTTCAGCCGGCTGACCTCTTTAAACCTGTCGCACCCAGAGGCTCCCCGGAGTCCCATTGCAACCACTCGGATGTGCTTTGCATGCTCCAGTTACTCCAGTTGCTTCTGTTCCTGCGGCTCTCCAGGTTTCCACCTAGCCTCCATCCAGCATCCTCCATCCATTGCACCCAACTTCGCCTGCAACTCGAATGAGTTCTATCAGCACCTGGCCCCGTCCTGTCCTCCTGGCCTCTCCCGCTTGGCAGTTCAACTTTCAGCATTAAATATGTGGCCAGGACTCGCAACTCTGGCCCGCTTTATGGAAAAATATTACACGGAGATTTAAGTTTTTGAGTTCTGGCGCTTAGCCGCCATTTACCTGGCCGCCAAGGGTTGAAGTGAGCTGGGATGCAGGATATTGTGGCAGGAGCAGAGAGCAGGGAGCAGGGAGCAGGGAGCATGGGGCAGGGTTCACCATTGTTGCCTCCTACCTTTTTTTTGTTTTGTTTTTTGTTATTTTGTTGTGGCAGCGCTGACACAGATATTATTGTCTGAAATCGTGTGGTTCTGCTTCCCAGACGGGGACTTCCTCTGAATTATTTTTCCGCCATTTTCGCTTCTAATTTAAGTGAAATGTTGTTTCGCCATTGTGGTTTTGTTTGTTTATACATATTTATGTGTGCTCTGCGGTCTCGGCATCTGCATATACATTTTCATATTGTGATGCTCTCTTTTTTTATGTTTCGGCTGGCTTCCCATATTGTAATTTATGCTGCCCTCCCGCCGTTGTAGCCGTGCATTGTAATTATTTGAAGTGGTTTTATCTTGCGATGAAAAGCATTTAAAGTTGCGTGGGAAACACTCCCTAGAGCGTGCTGAAGTATACTCCGAAAATCAGCAGGGAATTGTGCCAGGTAGAGGCTCCTAGATAGATGAGTTCACGACTTCTTTTAAATTAACTTTTTCCAAATGAAACTTCAGATTTTTTGAGAAAACATTTATCTTTCGTTTGACGTCAAAGCTCGACGTTCCGGGATTTACGTGGCTTAAAACATTTTCTATTGATACTCATCGAGAATAATTCACCGTTGCAGTTACCTGAAATCCACAAGGACGTGGGAAGTCGCACAGGTGACGTCAGAAGACGAATGTTGGATTTATGTATCTGACACATCTCGTTTATCTGGCAGAACGAGTTCCGGAAATTGTTTGCTAGTCACAGGGGAAAACTGAATTTCCTTGGCATCTTATTTGACACATTTCTTGTGCGGATACGACGTCATTGGTCTAAATAGCAATTAAAGCCTGAAATTGGATTTCTTATTGTAGATTCGGATTACTTTTTGATCCCATTATTTGGTTTATTAATGTTTATCTCTAAATACAACTTTGTTGCTAATATTTATAGAATTTAAGGGCTGGCTTCTGGCTTTACAAAGTGCTTGCTAACTATTTGTCCAGAAAAGATAATCACCAGTTAAACTTAGCGTGAAGCAAATAGGTTTCCTGCCCTTTTTTAACTTTATCTGATCGCGAAAGAATAACAGATCGCTATTTATTATCGATTATTGCTGCAAAGCACCGAATTGTGCTGTAAGGCGCAACCACATGGTTGCTTTGGTTATCGGAACCTTCTAAAACTCCTGTAAATGTCTATCGGAAATCAGCTGTTCTTTTACCGAGCTAGATAAGATTTGACAGGGAGTCTGGGTCCCGGTTAAAGATAGCTCTCACATTTACACGATAGAGAACGAAATTTTCTTAGCCGGAACTTTACATTAAGTACTTTTAATGTTTAAATTATATTTTATTCTTATTTAAGACTAAGTTTAGAAAATGTGCTTATATACACAGCTAATGGTTTAATAAACTTTTAACTTGATATGTTTCTTACATTTTGTTTCACTTCTTAAAGCTTTTAGTTTAAATTATTAATCTCTAGCAATTTCTTTCTTTTCTCTTAGGAGCAACAAATATAGGAAATAGAATAGAAATATAGAATTCCATAAATTATAGACAGTAAAATGCTTGGGGTCCCCTTCCCGTCACTCTGAATGTCTGTCCGCTAATAAAACTTTAGATCCAAATAGCAATTTAAACTAGCAATTTGGCATTTGCATTCTTCTCAAGTGTCACGAACTATTAATCCAAGAGGAGTGCAATTTGGAGACAGTTCAATATCCACAGTTGGACAATTTGATAGCCGAATAATGGGGAATGCCAGCCAAAATGTTCCTTTCAGTTTGGTTACAAAGAAGAAATTCATGGTTTGGCATTTCCGCAATTTCAGATGCCATTTTATTGCCATAATTCAAGCGGCAGTAACTGCAGTTGGCCGCCTTGTTGTTGCCGCTGACCACAAACTGCCTGGGCGCGTCAAGCTGAGTTATGGCCAGCGATCGCATCTGGAGGCCACCCCCCGCTCCCAGCTCCTGCTCCTGCTCCTTCTCTAATTCCCGAACACGATGATTGCGTGCGTGCGTGCGTGAGTGTGTTCGCCTGATTGATGGCTCCACTTGGCGCTAACTAAACGGATTCCCACACCCTCATCCTGCTACGAAATTCCATTGTGCCACTCTTGGCCAGAGGATGCGCCTCAGACGGCTGGACTGGGCTGGGAAATTGCTTTAGCCATTTTCCTTACCGTCTCTCTTTTTTTCCGTCCATTTTGGGCGCTTAAATTTAATTTCCCCTGCGTTGGCAGCTCTGCTTTTGAATTCGGTATTTGCATTTTCCGGTGCGAGACGAGGCCCAGTTTCCTTTTTGGCTCAGTTAATGAGCTGAGTGAGTACTTACACAAAATTAAGTGTTGTCCCACTTCAGTCTTCGGCTGACTTGGCAAGTGGACGGGGGCTGTTGGCGGGGCGGGGGGAGAACTCACACACGGACACAAAGGAAATGGAAAAGCAGCGAACAACACAAACAAGAAGTCGCAGCGACAACTTGAAGAAGGAAAAGCCCCGTCCTCGTTCTCGTTCTCCAACTTGAAGTTTTCTCCCTGCCCTTCCCGCTTGCTTTCCTCTTTGTGGAAATCATCATAAAGTTGGAGATAAGTTTTCTCTTTTCATTATAAAAAAGTAGAGGGAAAAATGTTGTTCTCTGGGGGTAGGACTACAAGATACCCGCTAAGGGGTTTACCTTAAAAAAAAATATCATGCGTACTGGAGGCCATCCCAAGCTCTATAGATACACTAACTAACAACTAAATAAAACTGAACCTTTCTGTATTTTAAATAATATACAAACAATATTTTTTTAACAAATCACCTCTCGTTCCCGATTTTCAAAAGCTTATTCGTACGGAAATGTGGCCATAGGGAAGACATACTCATTTAACTTACGGAAAAATAACATATCTCTAGGGTTTAGAGACTCCGAAATACCACCATCTCATAGATACACCCTTACTCTCACCAATTACAGAGTATTCCAAAGAAAATACGGGAAAAATGGGCAGTGGTTGGACACACAGGAGAGTCCTGGAGTTGGGGAATAGGTCGCAAACGCGACAGGAAACAGGCTTCGGCGACAGGCGACATCGGCAACAACAATGGCCAACGAATGTTTGTTGTTGTACATGCGTGTGTAGGTGTGTAGGGTGTGTGTGTGCGCAAGGAGGCGCCATTCTGAGTAGGGCACAAACAACTTTCTGTTGTTCGCCTGACAGTTGGGCCCGTGTTCCGTACTTATTTCCCTCTCCGGCACTCGATTTTCCGGCCCACGATGTCAGGACAAGCTGATGCCCGAAAAATGTACAACATTTTAGGGCAGTTTACAACACTGACTGGGCCGCCTGGCTGCCTTGCTGGCAGACTCACCGACACACACACTAATTCAATAAATGCACGTGGCCAGGATGCAGGACACGTAGCCCAAAAAGTTGACATAAATCTGCATAAAATATTCGCATATGCAAAAACTTCCATCACCGCCGAAGGAGGAGCTTAACTGGCATGTTTGCCAACTCGAGGACTAGGCGGAATGGAGGAGGAGACGCACTCTGAGAAGGCAGTAGGTGGTTATCCAGGGAGGCCAGGAGCCAGGTCCTGTGCTATCATTGCAACTGCTGGCAGGTCCTTTGCCGAGCATTATGCATGACAGCCATTGAGAAATCTGTAAAAATTATGCAAATACATTTCACCAATCACTTAACTGCGGAATGTGGCAGCGGGGAAGGATGCGATGAGTTGGAGCATGTCGTCGGATGACGGAGGGCAGGTTAATGCATGACTAGAGTGGAGTAGCTCCCCAAGTCCTGGTGCTGAGAGAGGGCGTCAAAGGACATCCATCGAACGCTTTTCCATGGTGGAAAATGCGTGGGCACACACACAGGAAAATTCAGACATCTCCCAAATAGCGGAAGGAGGATGAGTTGGCACGAAGACATCACCGTCACCCTGATGATTTTGTTGAACTTTGGGAGAGCATCGTTAACCTGCCAAATGTTTTGCCATCAGTTGTGTAAACGGTAAATGTAGTTACTTCTAGCTGGAAAACTTATTTAAAATCTGTACTAAAGTTAAAGTGAAAGAACTTAACACCTTCTCACTGGATACTTTAATTATCAGTAAAGGGCGCAGATCAAGAAAAATATATTTATATGCAGGCAGAGCAAAGGTATTAATTATCATCGTGTATTTGCACAAACAGGATGCCTTCAAGGAAATCGTATCAATTTGAGAAATCAATATAAACGGCAATTAAATGAAATATATATTTGATAAATACGCAGGACGGGCAACTGTAAGATTGTAGCTTGATTGACAGCAATATTGTGTGACTTAAACAATCTTTATTGTGAATTTTAAGCTGACAAGTGTCTTAATAAATACTCGACTTTTACAGGGCTAAGCTTCAGATTAAATGTCAAAAGATTTATTGCAATTGTTAAGCCTTAGTAGATACGAAGAATTTGTATTATAAATAATATTTATATCAGCAGATATTTAAATCCCGAGAGAATTCCATGTTCTTCAATAGGTGGAAATTGCCAGAAACCTTCATTTAATTTAGGTCTCCTTCCAAGAACTCCTTCACCTTAATTTCCATCAAGTATTCCCCTTGCCGTCAGCACCTTAATAGCTTCTAATTAGAGTTAGACAAGCAGCATATTGCATTCCTAGGGCCGTGGCTCGTTCTGAAATTACAACAAATAGCCACCTCATCTCTCCTCATTTTCTACGCTTCTCCCGACTTCCTCCCGATTGACAGTCACCAGGCCAAACGAGTAAACAAATTCAAGGCGAAATTGATGACATGGCACACCGAGCAAACAGGACGCACATCGTCACACACTGAGAAATATCCCGGCGAACTCTCGCACGCCAGCTGGTTGACATTGCTGCTCTTATCGCTCGGGAAAGTCAACGTTGAAGGAAAAGCAGTTTCACATTTCCCATTTCCCAGCTCGCTGACAATTTTTACAGAATTTGGATTAAGTGGACTTTGCTGTCGACATGCTAGCGGAGTTTTGACGAGCAGGCTGGCAGTTTTCCGGAGCCAAAGTTCTTGGGAGGTTTTCCCTCGACCCCTTTCGCTTTGCATGCCAACGTGTTTGCCCAGGAAAAGGTGGAAAAGAGGAGGGGAAAAAAGCGGGCCACGAGGAACTCGGTCGATGAGAACAAGTTGACATTTCCTTGGTGGCTGCAAATATTTGCTTACGTGTCAATAACCCGTCCAGTGATTTATTTCATATTTGGCCCCGAGTCCTGCGTCCTGGGTCCTGAGTCCTGCGTCCTGAGTCCCGGAGTTCTGGGCGTCCTGCGGAATAGTTTCCACGCTGCGGCTGTCATTGACATTTGATATTCATTGTCAGTTTTGTGTGTAGTTCTCCAAAGGGTTTGCCTTTATCCTCGCTTTTTTATGCACGCCGCCATACATTTTTCATGGCATACTTATGAGGGCAAAGGCCCATCGGCAGACGCTTTTGTCCTTAAAGCCACATAAATTGTGCTTAAATGCGAGGGAAGCGCAGGAGCAGCCGGGCGAGCGGATATGGAAAGGTACTTTACAGCTGTTCTGGGCGAAAAATGTTCAATCAAGCGTACAGGGCCTTATCTTTTACACAGCGAAAATGGCTAAAATGCTGAAAATTTAAGACTGCCATAACAAAATTATATTTTTTGGGGAATTTAAAATATTATGAGACTTTTTAAAGTTATAAATTTTATATAGGAATAAATTAGCTTTCTATTAAAAATTTAATACGAATTTTTGGTTTAAATAAGGAATCAAAATTAGCCAACTTAATTATTGGCTCTATTCTTAAAGAGGTTTTAATCAATCTCCAGCAACTTTTAAAGCTAAAACATTTAGTTTATAATCTGAAATTCATAGGTTAAATAGTTTCTGGCAACTATAATAAACAAACAGGTTATAAAATGCACACTTTCTTACAGAATCTGCAAATATAAAGCTGTTAAATGAAAGAACTATTTGTGTTCATAACCATTTCGGAATTCAAAGCGTTGATCAAATAATTTCCCACTTAAATTTGAAATGCCTTTTTTCCCCCTGTAAGCTTTATGCTTTGGCGAGCGTGCCAGTGTGGGTTTAAGGATAAATGTGTGTGCATCATCATAACCTCCGCTGTCTGCAGCTTTGGCCGGGATAAAAAACATTCCTTGCCTGATTTGATTTAAACGTTTTACTTGCCTCCTCGGCAGACAGACAGTGGAATGAAGAGGGAAAGTCGGGACAGCCGGGACAGCCGGGAAAGCCGGAAAAGTGGAAACACCGCGGATCGGAGTCTGAGGAGCCGGGTTCGACATGGTTTATTCATGCAGCAGTCGCATTATGCAAATAGCTCTCGACTAGCACTTGAAATTTGATTTTTTTTTTTTTCGCCAATTCCTATTTCGATTTTTCTTTGCCATTTGTTGCAAATTCCGAACGGGAGGCCACTTCGCGCCACAGCCGCTCTCATTCACTTCACTTGTAAAAGTGGAGTGCCACTCGGGGTACAGTGGGCGTGAGTGGTGCCCAGGCGGGGGCACAGTGGGCGGCCTGCGGGCAAAAGTGACTAACACTCAGCGGCTTCTTTTCGGCATTGATTTTCGGCACTTAAGTGGAATTACAGCGGGCCCGAGGCTCTCAAATCCTCACCTTAACCCACCCTAACACACACACACTCAGGCCGAGCATTTTTCTGCACATTGTGTTGAGATGGAAATTTGAATGGAAAACAAATTACTGTGGCAAAAACAATTTTCCTTTTGAAAGAAAATGAAGCGGAACAGCAGATGAGAGCCGAAGTTGCTCAGTGGTAGGGAAAATCTTTTCCTTCCCATTTCCCATTTTCCCCAACGTCGGCATTGTGACAAATGCTTAGCGGCAACAAAATACAACAGCGACTCGGTCTCCATTCTGATTTGAATATTTTGCATTGGGGAAACACCTACCCCCTCCCCCCGACATCACAATTTTCTAGGCCTTGCCTTGAATGTCTTGCACATGCACCGAGACAAAAATTGCATCCAAATTGGGCAGTAATTATTAATTTTGACTTGTTAATTTAACTCAAATTGTAACTACATTTCTACATTAATTTGTAAATGCCATACAGAGAAGTTTAACAAATATAAAGTTGAAAAAATAATGAAAATATACTTAGGCAGTTAAATTAGAGTTAACAAATAATAAAGGACCCTAGATTGGTCCATATTGAGTCTCATAGTTAGGTAAAAATTAATTTAATACTACACTTAATTGATATGTCTGTTAGTTAGTTATCCATGCTTATAAATAATGTATAAAAAATCTGTTTAAATCTCGAAACCTTACATATATAACTCTTCCATAAACAATCAGACATCAGTTTTTTCTACAAGAAGTTTCCAAGAAGTTATCAAACTTGAAAAGCATTGTTAATTATTATTGTAGGGTTATAACTTAAACGAGTTACCCACAAATGTTTATTTATTATTATTCACTGGATATTCTTAACGGTTAAACAATTAATATATACTTCGCGCTTTTTCTTCGTTTCGTTTCTTTGTTTTTCGACTGCTCAGCTCTGTGTCTTATTAAAAAGTGTGACCGCATCTCTTAAAGCGTGTCATCCCGAATCTTAATACTAGATTTACATTTCATACTTAAATACATT
>JAEIIF010017766.1:0-15430 GCA_018874455.1 Drosophila trapezifrons | reverse complement strand
AAAAAAAAAAAAAAACAATAGCAACAAACAGCTAACAGCAACAAAAATAAAAATAAACATAAAAAAATACAATGCCCGAGAGGCAGTCGTTCGTTCAAGTTCAAGGTCGGCTAAATAATAATGTGTTGTTTCTATGTGTGAGATTGCGAGTTGCTTTTTTCTCTTTTAATCAGCATTGTTCACAGTTAATGATGAACAGAGACGGAAGGAATGGGGGGAGGTGGCGATGTGGCGGCGTAGAATGAAGCAATAATATTAATGTTCATATCTCTGTGAATGTGTATCTCGTTTGCTTGCTGAATTCAGCTTTTTCTCTGCTCGCTCGATGATGTTTTTCTTCTCATTTGTGTGCTATTCTCCAAATATTTCGCACTGCATCCGTGTAAAAAGTCAGTGGTGGTGACGATAATGAATGCTGATGCTGCTGCTTGACATAAAAAGAATCTGGTTTTTGTCAATTTTCGAATGGGAATTTCTACGTCTAAAATAATTGGACAATCTCAGAAAGTTGCTTGAAAAACCACTTTAATTTGCGTTGGCCTTTAGACTTGTTTATATTGATTATAAAAGGGTGACGTTATGATCTTTAATGAGTCTGCATTATTTAAAGATTTGATTCCTTTTTAGGCAGTGTTTTAGGAATCTTTTGTAATTCTCAAAATAAAAAATTAATGCCTTTAATGTTTTATAATAACTGAATTTCTAAAACTGGCTTTTGTCTTTTGAGATTTTAAAAAAGTCTTTTATAAATTGATGTTGATCAATAAAGTGGATAAAGAAAAACACCCGATTTCTGCTTTCCTGTAAATTATAATGACAAATCTTCGTTTCATTGGCTAGTTATTCCTAGGAGAACATACACACCTTATTAATTTATAATTCCACGTGTAGATGATTATGAAATAAATAAATCCTGCTCGTATATTCTTAATTTATGGATATAAAACTACCCGATTTCCATACTGTGTTTGGCCCAGTTGAAAGCTGTTTGCATGGCCTTGACCCAATTCACAGTTGAATTTGCTCGCAAAAAGCACGGGCACTGGCTGCACACTCGAACTCACAGATACGCAGAAATCCATATACTACACACAAGCACACAAACAGGCAGCAAAATATACTTTTTCCCCCTCTTTTATTTGCGTTATTTTTGTGTAACATGCAATGTGTCAAAAGCTTTTGTGATATTCAAACACGAAAACCGCCGCAAGTTGTCAAGAGGAAATATTCGACTGGCAGTCCTTAATTTATACATATATTTTGTATGGTGGTGTGTGGTCATAAATTTAAACCTTATAATTAAATGTGTGTGAGTGTCCTTTGAGTAAAGTTTAAGCTTTTTTGTATGTAGTTTATATATGCAACAATTATTCGTAATCCGTAGTTGGTATTGTCCCTCTTTATCTGGGCTATTTTTTTTTAAATTCCTTTTCACTTTCCTCTAAATTTTCAACTTGCATAAATGTTTTGGTAATGATGTATGAGAAATTAAGAAATGTTGAAAAATATTGAAAGGCAAGCGAATATTCTTTGTGTATTATATGTAAAGATATAACAATATATTTTCCAAGATAAACCTTAAAAAATGAATATATTTTGACGTATATAATATATACTTTTCTTGTTGCCTTGTCTTTGTTTGTGTCTTGTTGCTTTATAGATTTATTCGTCTCGTATTGTTGTTTCTCGACTGAAAAGCTAAACTAATAGTATTCGTTGGGTTTTAAATATTGTGTGGAAATTGTATAACAGGAAAAATTACTGCTGTGACAATATTTGTATTAATCAATTTGAAAATTATTTGATTCAACGAGGTGGATTTGAAAAATTAGTTTTCTAAACAAATTTCTAAAGAGAATTGATTATTTTTTGAGATTTTTGAAAGGTTTACCTTTTCCCAAACCGTTAACGAGATCCATGAGCTTAGTTAGTTTTGGTTTTTCATTTGTTGCTTGCTTTTCGAAGCCTCTTTTTTTTTATTTGTGCCTCAATCTCTTCATACCCTCTTCTTTTCCGCCCCGTTTCCTTCGGCCTTGAATCTATATTGGTGTCCCTGCTGGGCAGACGCAATGGTTGTGCCCCGAATCACATCGGTGCGCGGTGGCTCCCAGCGTTTGGCCAGAAGAAAGGCCACCATTGCCATTGCATCGGCTTCGAATGCCGCCGCCACGCACACAATATCCAGGCGCAAGCGCAAATTGATGATGGCGACCAACACCACCTCCTCATCATCGCGCAGGTAACTTGGCCTGGCATTTTGCTTGTGTCCTCTGATGCCCAGATGATCCCTGATGATGATCTCTCTTGTGCTCTCCCTTTTCCGCTTTCCGTTTTTCTCTAGACACACCAGTAGCAGCGGTGGAGGAGATGGTGGTGCCGCCGCCACCCAGCCCCGTGCCTCTACATCCGCCTCGGCGTCTACATCGAAGTCGTCCAAATCGGCGGATGCGGCAAAAAGTGCTCCTTATGTATGCCAGACGTGCGGTCGTCGCTACCAGGTTTTGGGCACTTTGACGCGTCACATGCGCAAAGAGTGCAATCAGCCGAAGAAGTACGTGTGCCGCATGTGCGGCCGTGGCTTTCACTATAATTTCAAGCTCCAAGATCACTACTACTATGTCCACAAAGGGCGTCCACAAGCGGGATTACTTTAGAGTGAAAAGTGGAGAGCCGTGGATGAGGAGAAGGACTAGATGTAGGATATAAGTGTAATTGATGTAAAACCTTTAATTTACACACTAATCATCATTATCACAACACGTGCAACACGCAACATTGAAACCTATTAATAAACGTGGGGTTAGAACTTCAACCTATGATTCTTCTCAATCGAAGTACGACTTCAAGCGGAGAAGCTCTGGAGGTTACCAGGCGGAGTTGCTATGAGAGAGGATTGGTTGCCAGGCTGGCTGTCTAGGGAATTTTTAAACAGTACTTGGCTTTTACTTGTATTAATTGAATAATTTAGTTTAAAACAATACAGTACTGTAAAAGGAGAAGTTATCAAAATAATTTATTTTTATTTATATAAAGCTAACACTATTGGTATAAAACTGAAAGCTAACTTAAGAATATGAGCATTAGCTACTAAGGCCTACCACTCGCCTGGGTATATTTACAATTATATATGGATTGAAGAATTGTGTATGAGATCTTTAACGGGGTTGTGTTCTAAAATTTTTTTTTTTCCGAGTCGTTCTCAAATTGTCCATATATTTTCTTCCTTTAAAGTAAGAACAAGTTTTCCAGTAGATATATTCCTAAGATTTCTATATTCTATATTCCACTTTTACTTTATGCAATTCGGATAAGTGTGTTATTAAAGTTCCCAGAGATCTTGAATCTCTAATACAAAAACAAAATGTACACATTTTCATATTATACAGTCTATATTTTTCAATTTAGAAAATATTACAATTTGAATAAATGTTTTATTTCTATAAAAGCTCATTTAGTACCCAGAGCTCTCTCCGCTCTCAGGGGTACAAAAACAAATCTTATATATCGTCAGGTACAATTACAGAGCGCTAAAGGTGCACAAAAAAATATATATACACATACAGTGGAGTATATTTTATATAGCTTATGACTATAACGGTGGTTTATTGTTGTGGAACTTTGACCTTGAAATTTGGCGCCCAACCGTGGTGCTAATAATTTGAGGTTAGGTTTGAAGTCAGTTAGGAGTGTGTTTAAAAGGGGCCTTTGAAGCTGTGTCTTTTTGAAATGTAAAGCTTTTGTCGTGTCAGTTGCTTGCTCGCTCGTTTTCTAAACTCTTTTTTTTCTCCGATTCTGTGTGCGATTCTCGATTTTCTATCTCTGCTCTTTTGCTCAACCCTTTAATTGCAGGTCTGCTCGAGTTGAGCTTGAATGAAATGTTTTACTCTGAGACTGCTGCTCCGCCGACCTCCTCCGCCGCTGCTGTCGTTAAATCGCCGCCTCTGTCACCGGCCCAGCCATCTCTGCCTCCTGCGGTGACACAGCTACGACGCGGAAAGCTGCGATCACGTAGGAAGAAGGCCAGTCATAGTAGTGGCTTTGTCATATTAAAGAAGACCGTAATGCCGCCGTCGGTACAGAGCAGTGCGGCGGCGAATCTGGCGAAGAATGCGGATATGCGGGAGGATGGCAAGCTGCAGTGTCCGCAGTGTCCGAATGCGTACACGAGGATATCGGCGCTGAAGCGGCACTTGGAGTTTGAGTGCGGAATGTTGGAGAACTTTCGGTGCGAGGTGTGCGATGCGGGATTCAAGCGCAAGGACTCGCTGAATCGCCATTGCAAGGTCAAGAAGCACATTACCAAATATTTGTATTAGACTCTGATCACTATCCAATGATGAGCCATTAAAGAAGATTATGATAATGCCAACTCGTGTGGGGATCTACTATATATATTAAATCCTATTCTATCCTTGGAGATCTTTCTCTCTTGGGTTTCGAGTGAAGGAATTAGTCCCAGATCAATCAACCATCATATAAAGCCAGGATATATTTGTATATGTTTTTGCCTGCTCCATAAAAGAGAAAAACAGATGAACATAGCATAAACACACTCACACACACCACACACACTACACACACTACACACATCCTGTCCCATTACTCTCTATCTCTATATATATCCTTGCATAGATCACAAATCCCGAAAACCAAGTGATGACTGCTTCTTCCTCTCTCCGGTCTCTTCTTCGTCTTCTCTATCCAATCCCTGCTCTCTCCTCTGACTAGCCCTTTCTCTTACGATTAATCCTTTAACCAACGCCCGCTCCCCTTCCTTTTATGCATTTGCTGCTCCGTGCAATTGTTTTTATGCCTGTTTGAAATTTGTTTTTGTTTGACGAAGAAACTACAATTAAACCAAGAAATTAATTTATTAATTTTACCACAAAAACAAACGAATTATATTCTAATGCTTTTCAAAACTAATATCTGGCATTTTTGAGAGAAACCCAAACCAAAACAATAATAACAAATTGCTTGTTTTTGCCTTGAAAACTTAAAAAACCAAATACAACTAAAAATACGAAACGAAACTAAACATTAATAAAGAAATTAAAATTAAAAGCATGATTGACCAGAAATTAACGTTTAACTTTTAACGTTTTTGAGAAGAAATTGATAGAAAAACTTGAATTCGAGTCCCGAGAAAATATGAAAAATACCAAAACAAAGAACAAAAACAAATTTCAGGCCTGCAACAGCTGATAGACGACTCCTCATCCAGTCAGCAACCACCGAATCACGTCCTGAACGGCGGCGGCGGCAGCAACAGCACCAAGCAGGAGCTAATGGATGGCAGCAGTGATGACTTTCATCAGGGATCGGGATTGCATCACTTTCAGGCCCCACAATTTGATCATTTTCATGGACTGCTAGCCAGCGGCGGTAATGGAGGAATAGTAGGAGGAGTAGGAGTAGGAGGAGTAGGCGGCCCTGGCCAAGAGGAGAGCTTCACCTGCCCGCAATGCTATAGGACTTACCGTAGACATGGCACCCTGCGTCGTCACCTGCGACAGGAGTGCGGCAAGGGCAAGAGCATGGTTTGCTCCGTTTGTGGGCATCGCACCAAGCGAGCGGATCACCTGCGCCAGCATGTGCGCAAGAAGCATCCGGAGATTGCGATGCGGTCGCTCTTCAAGCGCCAGCAGAGAGCAGCCGCTGCGGCAGCGTCGTCCGCCGGAGAGGAGAATCAAACGGCAGCGTCGGAACAGGAGCCAGAGATTGTAGATCTAGTGGATATGCTGGACGAGGGGGCAGCAGGAGATGAGGAGGATCATCAGCAGCAGCAGCAGCATGCCTTTCTAGTCGATGACGACGATGATGAAGAACCTCTAGACCATCCTCACCAGCAGCATCATAATCAGCATCACCATCATCATGTGGACGAGAGCAGGGCTACTAGCTATTATCGTCAGCAGCTCAGGCAGCAGGCTCTGCTCCAGCAGGCGTTACAGCAAGTGGCAGCTGCGGCGGCAGTGGTGGCCAGCGGTGGTGGCTCCTCTAACTCCACCACCACCTCCTCCTCCGCCGAGCTGCTGAAGGGAGAGGGATTGTAGGTAGATTCGCAGTAAAGAGCGGGTGGTGCTCCTCCTCCTCCTCCTCCTCCTCCTCCTCTGCCCCACCTCCGCTTTGAGTAAAAGACGCGCAACGCTAAATCCTATCCAGAGATATCTCCACTAATCAAATTAACCAAAGAGCGGCGACATTTGCCATTTTCTTTTCCTGCATTTATATATATATATATTTTCTAATTCGTATAATATACGGTATATATATTTCTTTTCCAGCGCTAAATCAAAAAGAGTTGACAACTAATATATTATTAATAATAATAATAATAATAATTAAAAGGTATATTTATATATTTTGTATAAAATTAAAAACAAAAGAAAAAAGAGAACGAGAAAGAAGAAAAAGCTATAAAAACTAAAAATAAAATGCCACGTTTTTTACAAACCAAAACCAAAACCAAATGCGTTTTTCAATTTAATGCATGAGATGAATATCGAAACCAAAAACAAAAAGAAAAAAGATAAGATGGATAGACGGAATTTCGAAATTAATTTATTTACTTGATTACTTTCTTTGGTAAATAACATTTAATTTAATATGCAAAACGAACATATATATATATATTTTGTTTTCGGTGCCAAAGTTTTTTGATTATTCTTTTTTGTGTGTTTAAATTTAAGTTTAACTTAAGTTTAACTCTGAGGCGAGAGATGTGTATTATCCCATATGTAATGGCGGCGTCGGTTTCTATGCTAATCCACAATATATACTATATTGCATAATACAGAATATACTTTAAGCCAACAACAACAACAACAATACACTGTAAAAATGAAAACCAAACATGAATTTAAAAAAAACAGCAAAGACAGAAACACAACACGACACACACACCATCTCTATTTCTCTACTCAACTATGACTATCTGTGCTCTCTCTGTACTCACCCTCTGTTAAGCAATAATTAAACAGTTTAAACAGTCTTTTAGCCCGAACAAAATCTTAGACATAAAAAAAACCCAATCACAATTCTTACAGATTTAAGGACGCTTTACTGTAATTATGCCACGGCAGTTATAGCAGCGGCCAATGCGGCAAGCAAGAAGCCGGCCATGGAGGAGGAGCAACAGAATCACCTCAGCCAACAGCAGCATCATCATCATCATAATAACACTGAGATTTGTGAGCCCGAAGTAACGATACGCAGAATGTACAAGTGCGGGAGCTCGGGTCAGGCGGAGCACATTGTCAATCACTTGCAGCCGGCAGCGGCGGTTAGCCAGAGTCAGCACCAGCAACAGCTCCATTGCAGCGCCAGCAACTGCACGGGCTGCCACATGTCCGCGGCAGCCGCCTCCTTTCAGTTGGCCAATCTGCTCAACAGCAGCATACGCAGTAGCAGCAAGCCGCAGCGCAATCACAGCCATAGCACGAGCAACAACAGCAACGCGAGTGGCAATAGCAACACGAATAACACCACGAACAACACCGCAACAAACCACAACAACAACAACAGCGGCAGCAGCAGCAGTAGCATCGGTTCAGCGAGCAAGAAGCCGCCCAGCGTCCAGTTCCATTGCGAATTCTGCAACTTTAGCTGCTCGTGGCGTTACGATCTGAAATTGCATTTGCGACAGAAGCATGGCATCCATCAGCTGAAGAAAGTCTAGGAGGGATTTTGGGCATAGGCTCTAAAAGCTTGGGAATGTAATTCCAACCGAGATCGAGATCAAAACTACTGGCTGTTTTACAACATATACATCCCCCAATTTTTATATATATAGTTAAGAAAACGTTGCTCCATATTGTTCTGTGTCTGCCAAGTCAATAATATCCTGAAGTTAAATATATGTGTACGAAATATTTATTGAAATTGAAAAGTTGATTTATTTTTTAATGCCCATCTATATATATATTATTCCATATTCGTATAAACTAATGTGTATTTTTTAGAGATACAGTGCTGCCCAGAGATTCCATTTGGAGGCCACAAACTTACTTGCAGCACAAAAATATATATTTAATTTTATTTTATATTATTTTAAATAAGTTTTATTTAGATTTTTCAAAATTTAACCAAGATTTCTTCTTAAAATTCTTATTTATAATTTTTTTCAACAAATTTGAACAATAAGTACATTTTGAAATTTGTTATTCGATAGTTTCTTAACTTTATTTATGTAATTTCGTTAGACAAAAGTATTTAAATTGTATTTGTTTAATTTATTGTTTTTAGCGTAGACTCTTTTTGGTAGTTTCTGTTGAAAATAATGTAAACTTGATTTTAGATATTGAATAATTGTATAATTTGTATTAGTTTTTTCCCTTCAACTTCTCAAAAAAAAGCAAAGAAAATTCAAGAAAATCAATTGGAAACTTGATAGTTACCACAATTATTAAGTTTAGTTTTTAAGTTAAGTTTTTATAAACAAACATTTGAAGCGATGATTTCAGAATTGTTTATGCCATTTATAAGTCTAAGCCTAATATTTCTTGGACCTTGTGTTTATGATTTTTCACACATGTTTCTCTTTTTATTTTTCTTTTCATTTTCATTTCATACAACCCAAACAAAAAATCCAATCAAATCGAATCAACCAACTCTAATCTCCCCAAAATCACCAATAACAACAATCGAAATCACCAACAAACCCAACATAATTCAACAATTCACCAACTCACCAACCAATACACCACAAAACTCTCCAACTCACCAATCAACCACTCCACACCACACCACACACTCCAACCACTAACCAACCACCCAATTGCTGGCCGGGATTCGATTTGGTTCGATTCCCTGCAGACCTGAAGGATGACTACAAGCACAGCGTCTTTGGCAGCGACGACCAGGATCAGGATCAGTACAAGGAGCGCTTCCACTGCGCCGTTTGCAACAAGAGCTATCTGCGCAAGCGCCATTTGCAGCGTCACATGCGCGACGAGTGCATCGGCATACCGCCGCGCTTCAATTGCGAATTCTGCAGCTCCCGCTTCCGCCGCAAGTATCATATGGTTCGCCATTTGGTCTCCAAGCATGGCATTCCGCCGGCCATTGCCCAGATGACCACCGGCAGCGGTGCGCGTTCGTCGAGTGGCTCGCTGGACCTTAAGTCGGGCATTAGCCTGGTGGGTCTGGTTGGTGGCGGCGGCAGCAGCAACGGCAACGGTGATTGTGGGGCGAGTGTGGGCAGCGCCGGATCGCACAATGGCTGCGAGAGTCCCATACCCGAGAACCTGTCGCTGCGCAAGGAGAACTATGAAAATGAGAATTTGCCGGGTTCGCGGTGCACATCGCCATTGCCGCCGCACATAATGCCGATTCCTACATACGGATTAACAGGTGCCATCACTGCGATTTCAGCCGCAGCAGCCGTGGTCGAGGAGCAGGCAGCGGCAGCTGCAGCAGCAGCCGCAGCCGTAGCAGCAGCAGAGGCCAAGAACAACAACGATTCGGGAGCAGGAGCAGGAGGGGCTTGCGACGATGACGAGGCGGTGGCTATGGCCGAGGCAGCAGCCGCGGCGGCAGCATTGGGCATCAAGCCGGAACCGGTGACGCCCAGCAAGGTCCAACAGCACCACCTGATGAACGAGGAGTGGAACATGAAGCTGGGCCTGCAGATTATATCGAATTCATTGCTCAAGGAGCGATTGATGAACACGATGCCATTTGCTTATAACAATAACTAAGCTCTATCTCTAACCTACCTATATTTCTACGAATCTTATTTATTGAAACTATAGAATCTCTCTCATTTATGTTTAATTTGTCGAGAGTCTCGCGCAGGTCTCTATCGTATCTTCTTCGTATATGTAACTGCTGTAACTATACGTTTTATTCCCGCGCCATTGTATTACCAACCTCCGTATGAATCTCATTTGTAAGACATTCCATATTCTCGAAAGATATATATCATTCTTTTTTATATATAATTTATGTAACTATTTTTGTGAGTCTCGCTATATATAGACAAAATGTGTCTTAAAAAAAAGAAAAAGAAATTTTCAATATTATTACAATGTTGAATGTCAGCTAACAACGCACGCAACTTTCCTAAACAACAAAAAAAAACTAAACTAAAACCGTCACGAATTTGTAATTGTATAAGAACGTTTTTCTACAGCATGACAGGATGACGAAATGTCCCCGCTTTTAAGCTATTGAAACACAAACCTTTGTTAGTCCCCTAAGATATATGAAACCAAAAAAAGAAGAAAAACCTTAAAGATAAAGTCTAGAGAGAGGAAATCAAATCTTTTTACTACAAGTTGAGTAATTTACAATTTGATATATTGATAAATGATCCCAAAAAAGAATCGCACAAAATACTCAACGAATGCTAGCCGCCGTCTCCCCAGAGGCGGAAATGGAGGTAGTAGATATTTCTAATTGTAATCGCACTTGATCCAAATGATATGCCACCAAATTGTACGACTTACGTTAAGTTATTTTTATACGAATACAAATATGTATTATGCCTACGATTAAAGAATAAAATATTAATTTATCCAAAGTCCCAAAAACGAAACAAATAATTTTATATATTATTAATTGAATAAATTACCAAAAAAAAAAAAACTATACCAACCAAGAAATATATTATATCTATGATGTATTCAATTGCAGCCAAAATCGAAAGTTGTGTTATTTATTTTTGTTTAGCTTTTTGTTGTCACATTTAATTCCACATTGTCATCGATCGTCATTCCCATTGTTCATTTCCATATCCTTCCATTAATGTTTTTCGTTGCAAACGTTTTGTCTTTTGTTTCTCCATTTTTATTCCTTCTTTAGTTTTTTTTTTCTTTTTCTCTCTCCTGAAATTGTGCGAATTTCACTAACCTATTTTATTACTAAATTTCTTTTAGATATCTTCTACAAACCAAAAAACTGTCGTTGTTGTTGTACTACCCCATCTACTCCATCTACCAACCACTACTACTCCAATATCTACTACCTACTATCCACATACTACTATCTGTGATGACCGTATCTCCGTAGAGTTGTCTTCTGGCCTCCTGGATATCGCCGCAACACCGCCGCATCGAAAAGTCTGTCACTTACAGTATTATATACACCATATACATATATATATATATATTTCTTTATATATATTCTATGATATATATCTTTGTTCTGTGTAAAACTCTCGCCTCGAATTGTTTTTGTCTCTGGGTTTCAACTTGATCTATAACGACACACACATAATCACACAGCGATATAGTGCGTTTTGGGAGGGAAAAAACTTGATTAAAAAATTCAAATATTGAAGATTAACTCAACAGTTCATTTTGAAATCGAATGTAAATATGCTCTCGCCTCCAAAACCCCTTTACGCACAAGATCGTCCTATTAAGCATGTTCTCTCTACACACACACACACATAAT
The DNA here is from genome assembly GCA_018874455.1 of Drosophila trapezifrons. Lineage (NCBI taxonomy): Eukaryota > Metazoa > Arthropoda > Insecta > Diptera > Drosophilidae > Drosophila > Drosophila trapezifrons. The sequence continues at coordinate 4,030 of JAEIIF010017766.1, read as the reverse complement.
TCGTGTCTATTTTTCACTTCCTTTGCTTGGGTTCTTCTCATGTGTCATGTGCTTTTTGTGGCCAGGAATGCGTGTTTGGTGGTGACGAGCGAGTGTGTTGCACCACCATGTGTGTGTGTCCTTTGTGCTTTATGTGTGTCTCTGTCTTTTTTCGTGCAACCTTGTTCTCTCGCTGAGCTTTTTCTAATTCATAGTCTTAATATTATTATTATTATTCCTAGCTCTATTTCTCTATTTGATAATGTGATATATGTGTCTCTCTTTCAAAGAAATATTTACCAAAACAAAACAAAACAAAAAACAAAATAAATTATTTAACACTTGAAGTTTTTTCTTACACAGACTTTCTTCTAGTTTTTAAGAAGGTTCTTCACGTGGGTTTATTATATATATGGGCTGAACTTTTATTACTTCTAAGATGATCTAAATGTTTTTATATATACAACGTTTTTATTTTCCCGTCAAAATATAGTTTAATAATATATATTTTTGTTTTTTTGGAATGCTTTTGACATGTTTTTAAGTCGATTTTTATACCATGATATATATATATTTTTTTTATCAATTGTTTATAATTTATTTAATTTTTTACATTGTTTGTAGCTTAGCTAAATTTGACTTGCTCAAAGAAAAAACAAATGATAATAATATGTGTAACTAAAAAAATACAGAAAATACAATATACAGTCAGTCATACACGATCAGGAAACGAATCATTGTATCAAATCAAATCAAATCAAATCAACTCGAATCACTTTTCACCCACTCACACTTACCCATTTCTTGTGTCGCTGTGCGCGCGCGCTCCCCCCTCTCTTCTCTTTGCACCCAATTCTGCAATTACAGATTTCGTACTAACCTGGTATCAGCACGCCTGCGATCAGTGCGGCAAATCCTACAAGACCCGCAAGAGTCTCAGCCGCCATCGGCGGTTCGAGTGCCGCTTCACCACCGAAAGACCCATCTTCCAGTGCCCCAGCTGCAATTATGCTGCGAAACGGAGCGACAATCTCACCAAGCACATTAAGACGCATTTTGCCAAAATGAAAAAGGACTTTTTGCCGCTGGCATTCCAGATGCAGACGTCCAGCATCCCAACCAAATGGGAGGCCACCGCATAGGATTCTACCTAGAAATATGAATAAGAAACGAAGGGAAAAAGAAATCTCCAATCCAGTCCAAGAATATTTCAGCTTTTGTTGAAGTTTAGTTTTAAAACGTATTTACCGCGTATTTCCATACTTGTTTTCTCTTAAAAGCAAAGAACCAACCAGGACAGACTGCAATGATCTACTGAGCAACGCACAGGAGTTGTTTATAACAAACAAACAAAAGAAAAAAAAAAAGCAACAAAAGCTGAAAAACCCTCAGCTTTCACTTTGTATTTATTTTGTATACGCGATTTGCATAAATTTGGTTAATTCATGTAAATGGCAAACAAACGCGCGCGGCCTGAGCTTGCTTAAAAATTCCATTCGTTGCAGTCTTGTCGTCGGTCTCGTCTCTCATTTAAAATTCGTATTTTAGACCTAAGTTAAAAGCAGAAATTTTCCCCCACACAATCACAATTATAACTTATTTCGCCTAAGTTAAATTTTAAAATTAAGTTTAAGATTGGTAGTTTTTAGTAAGCCAAAAAAAGAAAGAATGAAAAAAAGTCCAAAGAGAAAACGTAAACGAAACTAAGTCAGGGAGAGGGAAACGGGTACAAACTACTGAGAGTAGTTTTCGGGGTCATCGACCACAAACACACACACTTTACTTTGCATTCCTAAGAAAAACAAAAAAACTGAAGTCAAAAAACCAAAAAGTGAAACATTTTTCGATATTATATAGTCATAGTTGTAAGTAAGCAAAGGCAATGCCAAATCAGCGAAATTCCAAAAAAGAAAAAAACTAACTAACCAATTTGTGGATTAAGTTCATAGACGAGATGAGTCGTACAATCTAAGTTCCTTTTGCTAGCTAGGATTATGACTAAACATATACACTTAGATATATAGAAAAGGATCTCAAACGAAACGAACAAAACTTACTAACAAGTTGAAAAACAAACCAAAAAGAGTTACAAATGAAATGCAACCAACAGTACAACAAACAAACACTTAACTAAAGTAAAAGAAACAGTCGCAAGCAAATAGTTCAAATATATTTACAGAGCAGCCAAAAAAAAGAAAGAAGAAAGCCCAAGTCTTAAGCCAGTTATCTACGATTAAAGATATATATTTTGTGAACCCTTGAAAAATGAAATGTGAAACGAATTTTTGTGAAACAGTAAGAGAGGATGAAAAACCTTGAAACGATATTTAGTTAGCTACGTAAGCCAAAACTTAATCTTATATATATATTTATATATTTATATAACCAAAAATCAACTATTTTTATATGTCCAGAAGAGAGCCAATAACTAAGTATTTTTTATATGCATATTATTACATATATTTAAATATTTTTGTAACACCAAATAAAATTGTATTGATCAAGAAACCGTTTGTATATTTAGTGGGTTAGCCCCGATCTCGTTGGATCTCTTAGTACTTCTCTCTGCCGTCCAGTTTACTAAACATGTTTCATTGCAGACCATCCATATATCAAGCCATCATCATGCCATGCCATGCCATCATCTTCAGTCAAGCCATCATCAAACCCACAGCGTTCATTCCAACCAATCAACCAAATAAATAAAATCAAGCCAAAAATCTGCAACTACTGCTGCTAGCTCTGCTCACGCTTCACCAAAATGCCACCACGCCCACACAAAAAAAAAAAAAAAAACAAAAAAATCAAGCAAAAACACCCCGCAACACACACTAACTGTAAATATCACAAATCTTTTATTACTATTCTTACTATTTTCATTTTTATACTCAAAGCAAAAATTAACTTACCAAAATTTTACAAATTCTAAAAATGTTTTAATTTTTTTTTTACTGAAATCTTGTTACTTCTTCAAAAAACGAAATATATCTGCTCTAGTTGTTTAAGTCTTCAGAAGCAAAGAAAATGGAACACCGCCGAGACTCATATGATGTATATCTTTCTTTCTTCTCCTTCTATATATATGTACAAATGCATAAAAACATCTAAACATTTGTAGCGCCAAGCAGCTATGCATCCAACTCGAGCCAAACGCCGCCGCCGACTGGGACCTCGGCCAGCTCGGCGCACTCGCTGATCCGCGACTATTGGTACGAGCTGAAATTCTCCGATCTATTCAAGTTCATTAATCCGGATGGACGTTACCAGTGCCCTAGATTCAATTGCCTGAAGAGCTACAAGGATGCCAGCTCATTGCAACGACATATCAGGTGAGTGTGGAGAGAGTTTCCTGATCTAAATGGATGAGATTTTCCAAGTTTTTCCAAGTAACAAACGTTTCCCCAAAATGTCAAATGTCAAAATTTTATACTGATACCCATCTTCTTTCTCCGTCTTATTCTCTATATTACCCAATGTTTCTACTTTAGATATGAATGTGGTGGACAGAAAAAATTTCGCTGTCTGATGTGCGGCAAAGCATTTTCACAAAGCTCCCACCTAAAGCGACACCTTGAGTCCGGTGTCTGTGTCAAATATTACTTATGAGATAATGTTTTCTTTAAAATCAAATAGAATAAGAGCGTTATCCCGATAGGCAGAAGGAGATCAATAAACTGATGATCTAAAAAAAAAAAAAATGAAAATGAACATGGAAGTGAACATGAACATGATCATAAAAAGTAACATGGAAATGAACATGATCATTAAAGTGAACATTGAAATGATCGTGATCATGAAAATGAACATGGAAATGAACGTGATTACGATAATGAACATGGAAATGAACATTATCACGAAAATGAACATGGAAATGAACATGATCATTAAAATGAACATGGAAGTGAACATGATTATATACCTAAACAACACGTATAGTACACACACAATACAAGCAACACACAACAAAACAAACAACAAGAACAAAAGATATATAGAACAATTAGATAAAAACCAAGAACAATTACAAATAACAAACAACAAAACGAATTTA
>JAEIIF010017720.1:0-13610 GCA_018874455.1 Drosophila trapezifrons | reverse complement strand
ACGATTCGGTACCGGGTATCTCACAGTCGAGCACACTCGACTGTAGCTTTCTTTCTTGTTAATGACTCTAAATGCGATAACTATTTCTCTTGTTTAGTTCATTTTGGCAAGTATTAATTAAGCCTGCTTTTCTTTGGAGGGGTGGAGCCGGATTTCCTCGGATTATAATTAACTTGTGGGAAATAATTGCATGGAAAACTTAAGTGAATTGAAAACTGAACTTTGTTCAACAATTATGGTGCTACGGAGATTCCATAATAGCAAACAGATCTTTGTCTTTTTTTCCTGATCAAGTTAAGCAGGTATTTGTTTAGATTAAGATTAACTTAAGTAAAGTATTTGTTAATGATGAACTGATGTTTGTTTAATAATAGTTTTAAGCCCTTCTGGTCCAGTTTTAGCTGGAGTTTATGGAAGTCTCGAAGTCTCTCTAACATTTCTACAAATAATACAAATCTAAGAGTTTAGAAACCTTTGCGAACTTTAAAGAGGAATATATAAACCGTAAATCAGTTTTACTATTTAAATATACTTATGTTAATAGATAACTTTCAGCTATTTTACAAAATATTAATGGCATCTTATTAAGATTCCGGAATTAATTAATTTCTTGTAACGGAGAAGGGCATTCACCATATACTGATCTTAGAGTCCCTTTGTAGTAAACACTGTTGACCCGAACTCAGAACTCTTGATTTCTAAGCCTAAGATTAATGCGGAATATTTGGGATTTCTTTTTGACCATTTCCCAAAATTTGGCTCAGCAAAACAGCCTACGCTAGGCCTACGAATTTGCATAATATCTGAGCCCGCTTATGGTTTATGGGCAGATCAGGTCCGCCTCCGGTCCGCCGAAGGGCCTTGACTGGATTGCCACGCGTAGAGCCGTGTGGGTGGGCTTGGTCCGAAGACCGGAGGTGTCATCCCCCAAGATCTGCCGCACGCTGCTTTTTCTTTTGATGAAAAAGTGAAGATACTAGCGGGTATTTACAATTGCTCGTTAAAAGTTTTAATTACGCGCGGGAAAAAGGTTGCAGCGGTCGTAAAGCAATCAAGATAGCGGTCATTTAATGACGTGACCGGGCGACAATTTCCAATTTCCAGCCAGCGCTGCCCAGCAAACCGTTAATACCGACTAACCTTGCCGCGATCTACTGTCGAAGTTGGTGACGAAAACCCAAAAAAAGCGACGCCGAGTGGCCCGAAATTTGCGTAACTTTTGCGAATGGAAACAGAAAGCTCGAATCTTCGGCCACTCCGCTTTCCTAAGCTAATTGGAAGCCGATGCGATGTCATCGAAGAAATAGACAAAATGTGCACGGAAAGAAATATAGGTATTAAAGGGGGTTACATTTTAAGTTAAAATTTTTAACATCACATATATTTAAGTAAAATTAAAAGGGTAAATTTATAGGCTGGAAGTTCAAGATTATGTTTTGTAGGTTTTATTTTTATTTAATTATCCAGCATACCATCTCGTATCAACATAATATTTCTTCTGCCTGTATAGACACCTTTGTACTTTATGGGCCTTACCTATACCTACACACCTGTGATCGCTGATAGGCAGCCTCTCTGGCGACTTCGGAACTGGTATCCACAAGACAACCATCTGTGCGGGGCGAGAGTATCTATGCAATTGCGAGTGCCGATTTTGAAAGGGCGCCATGTGTTGCAACCTGTGCGTGCGTTCGGGTTTTCTCGGGTCGCATCTCGGCGGGGAAAGAGGGGACCCGGGACCCATCATCATTAGCTTGATGTTTGATTTATTTGTGTGGTGTTCGGCCTGGGCGTATTTTTGGCTTTGAAATTGATTTCTTCGATCGCGGAGAAAAGAAACCGCTTTGTGGTTCCATTTTTATTGTCTCGCCAGCGGCTTTTGCAATGGAACGGCCTGCGGACCCAAAAACTACGGCCAACGGAGCTGTTGAAACTCGTTTTTAAAATTCGTCAAAGACAATGCGAAGAGAAAAAGAGCGCTAAAACCTACAAAACATATTTAGTTCAAACGTCTTGTGACTTGCACAAAACTTTGAATAAGTGAGACATCGGCGCGCATATAGGAAAGAGCCTTTGCGCAGCGGTATCTCCATATTTCGGCCCGTTCATGCTGATCCGCCGACCGGAGCCAAAGCGACTGGTTTCGTCGTCGTCGGCTTCACGTGCTGCTCCCCCGATTATGGATGCATTCTGCAAATCATTTTCCACAGCCAAACGGAGATAGTTGCGAAAACCCTTGACGACTCGGCGGGCCCAGCTGGCTGGCAGGCAAAATTGCAGGTTACACGGTGAGAAATAGGATCTGGTGATGGCTTCGCTATGCTCGAGGTTAGTTAAGGGCATTTCAAAGATCACTATCACTATGTTATGAACTTGTATTGCCAATTTTGTGTTGGCAAATATTTAATTTGATTGTGGGAGATAGCCCTAACTAACTTGGCCATAAATGCATAAATTTCCATGTTAAATAACACATTTGAATGCTAACAAATATGTTTACTAGACTTAAAATGTTAAATTAAACTCGAAAACCCATAAATTAAGTTCCTATTTAGAATAACCCTTATTTTGTGATATTTTTCCCTCGTGTAACCACTTGCAGCCTGCAGCAACACCCGCTCAGACAGTCAGAGTCATTCCGTCAGAGTTTATCTGCTTATGGAGCTGGGGCTGAGATCTCGCTCGGTGCTGTAACCACTTTGACATTTGTCCCCCTTTGTCAGCAGTGGTCGTTGGACAGCTGACACCGGACAGTGAAAAACAAAGCAGCAGACCTTGCGCAACTCCCTGGCAAGTTTTTCTCGACGCTGGCGCAGACATTTTCTATAAGTGCACACAATTTCCGGCCTCTCGGCTCGAGGCGTGCATTGTGGCGAAGCTATTTGCGAATTCAGAGCTAATGACATAGACCTTTCGGAGTTTTAGAGTTTTGGAATTTGCATAGTATTTCGCTTGGCATTTTCTTAGTGTTAGGAATCTGAGCTTAAAGCTATATATTGCGGATGCCGAAGATGGGCGACTGTCTGACGAACTCGTCTAACTTGGACTGGAATAGCTCTGAGGTGACCACGGTGCCGGGCGTCCACAGGGGATCCCGCACTACGAACTCCACCCACACCTTCGAGTACATCTGCTGCAGCAGCTCCTTCACATTGATGGCCGTCGTGTCCGTGTTGAGAACGAATCTGTAAGGAAAAGGGAAAGATTTAGTTAGAGTTGAGGTAGAATTAAGTTAGTTCTTTAAGCTCCAACTCCCAGTGATTCCCCTAAACTCACTTCAATCCCGATGGAGTTTCCAGATAATGCAGGGCGTAGCGATTCGTTTTGTAGTACAGAAATCCCTCTCGTGGATCGTGGGGCGATATCTTACTCACAAAGGACTTGATGGAGAAGAGCATGCCGTAGGTGAGCTTGGCCTCCTGGTAATTACTGGATTAGAACTCGGATTTTAATGATTTTTAAAGGTGTATCTCACCTCCTCGCGGGTAATTCCCGATTTCTTGGTGCGATTCCATTCTGCGTAGTGCAACAGCGTGCCGCACTTGTCGAATATGTACAGATTGAAGATGGTCATCTTGTGGCAGCCAATTTGAATGGCATTAATCTGTTATACTCCGTTTTTATTAAATGCTAAGTTTAATTTACTTTCCGCTACAAAACATAAACATTCAGCCGACCGAGCTGCCAACTTGTTCCAAATACAAAAACAGCTGATGCGAGGCGTTAGCAGGGCTGCCAGGGCTGCCAACTCGCTTTTAATTTGTTATATGAAAATGAATGAAAAAAATGGGCAGCACTGGCTCCGCGCGCGCAATTTTGAACGGCGGCGCTGGTCAATCTTGCTAAATTGCGGCTGTTTAAAAGAGATTAAATGACATATTAGTTGTAAGAACTATGTTATAGCCATCTGAGTTATAATTTTTAACAAAACTACGCTTAAATCCTTATCGAAGGTTACTTAAAAAAGTAAAACCGAAGCTTGAAAAGCCAAAAACTGATAGAGCAACTCCCAAAACTAATGAATAGAAGGCCTGCGAGGTTTATTTGTGGTTATGGATGATATACACTAATTTTGATAATGAATATACACAGCCAAAAAAGGAAGCTATTACTGTCTAGGTTAATTCACAAGGCTTTATGAATATTGGTTTCACGCAGCTTTGCACCTCCAATTATCCTTGTCTGTACCTAGACGCATTAGCTTTTCATCCCCTTTTTTCACAACAGGTTGTTGTGATCTGCCTGTGTCCATTCTAAATTTTGGGATCCTTCTTGCGGTCGTGTCTGTTCCGGTTAGCTCCATCCTTTCCTGGACTACCTGTAATTAATATATATAAATTTAATTAAAGTGTAGCTTTAAATAAAGAAACCATGCTGGTTTTTTACTCACTCGACTTGGGGCTTCTTTGGGACTCGCGTCGGTCACTGCGTCGAAAGCTGGTTACAAAGTTATCCTGTCTGGTGAGCATCGCACCCTCGGACGTGGGGTGATCGCCGCTGTGGCGGTATCCGGTCCCTCCACTGGCCGCCAGTCGTCGAGCTTGGTAGTCCCGGTTCTCCCTCTTCAGTCGATCGATGTGTTCTTCCGGATAATGGCGCTGTGTCACTCCGGAGCGGCTGTTGTTGTTGATGCTGCGCCGTTGCTTGGCGGGACGATTGTCGTCGGAGCTGCCGGCTACCCGCTGTCGTTGCCGCGGTTGTTCCTCTGAGCGACGACCCTGATCAGGATGCGGTCGCTCCGAAGGACGACGGGACTTGGACTCGCCAGCACCTCCTCCTCCAGAGCCTCCATGGCCAGTGGACGGGCGACGGGACGTGTCGGCTTCTTGGCGATGTGAACTCCTCTCTCTCCGCCGGGACTCCTTCACCTCTCCCCTGGTCACGTTCAGCCATCTTGGAGATTCGTTGGTGTGGCTTGTGATCTTGGGAGCCCTGCGGGAACTGCTCATCTCGCCACTGGTTACATTCTGCAATCTCCTGGCTTCCTCCTTGGGGGGCGTTCTCCTAGACTCCCCACTCGTGACGATGGGCAGATGCTTCAGATCCTCACTTGTGGCCTTGGACAGTCGCCGCAAGTCTAACATGGCACTGGCGACATTCGGGATACGCAGGACATTCGTGGTGCGCTTGCGGTCGTGACTCGTTCCCTGGCCAGTTCGCCTCGAAGAGTGAGGCTCTCTTTCCCGTTCCAGTTCCCGTTCCCGGTCTGGACTCATAGATAGCAGGTAGTTCCGCTCCTGGCGATGCTTGTCTGGTTCCTGAACACGAGCGTGGCCACGCGATCCCCTGGCTGTTGACTCGTCCCACCCATGGCGAACCTTCCCCGCTTGCATGCTGACGTTCTGGAATAGCTTGCTGTTCTGTACCATCGGGAGCAGCATCGAGCCGTTCAGAGTGTTGTGGGGCGTCATCATGCCGCCATGGTAACCGACTGTGGGGCTCAGTGTGTACTCTCCCGGACCTGAGCTCTCCTCGCCGTCTGAATGAGCGAAGGGCGGCAGGTTGGCCGAGGTGCGAACATTCCGGTAGATCTTCATGCTTCTTTGGCCGAGTTCGGCGATGCCGGGGAAGAACGTATCCCACTGCGGGCGGCAAAATTAGGGATGCTCCAAGAATAGAGGAGGGACAAGAGAATACTTGCCAGGTAGAATATGCCGTAGGCAAGGCAGACGGCCAAGAGCAAAATGGCCGCAAACCTTGTGAACTGCATCAGGACGAAAACGACCAGGCCCAGCAATACCTCCGTATGCTGCACGCCGAGGAAGTCGAGACTCTGCCGGATCTCGGAGATACGCAGAGTGGCCAAGTGGCTGGCGGCGGAGTTCAAGGTATCGCAGGCGCACCGGATGGTGTCAGCCATTTTTAGGATCAGGACAGCGCGTTGCTCCCCGAAAAGGGGATTTAAAGAAAACTGAAAAGTCGGTAGGACTTGACAGGCAAAGAAAAGGCATTTCTATGTCGGAAATCCATAAAATTCGATTCTGGATAATTATTGTTGTTTTCTTTAATCATTTCTATCCCATTTTGCGGAAATATTAAAAAATATAACTGTTTTTACCGCGCAATTTTTAAAATTCCGTTAAAAACTATCGATAAGTCGATTTTATTGATTTTACGGTTTTGATTTTGTATCGATTTTAGTGTGACCAGCTGCTTAAGCTAGGTTGGCAGCCCCGCCAACAGCTGATCGGCGATTTGCGAATGTTGTTTTCTTTCTTTTTTAAAGGCCGTAATTCCTTATCAGTAAGTTTAACTATAGTTACTGGTGGTTATCTGGGATTATATATATAGCGTCTCGATCGTTAAACTGTCCAGTTAAATGCTCAGACGCACAATGGCCGAGTTCGACGTGAAAGCCGGCTTGCAGCACGTTCTGAAGAGCATCGATGAGGTGTTCCTGCAGCGTCCCAAGGTAAGAATCCCTACCCTGGCGATCATCCGAATGAGAAATGCTATCTTTTCTACAGGAAGTCCAAGCGGGAAAGCCCCTGCTGGTGGCTGTGAGCAAAACAAAGCCAGCGGAAGCCGTAATCGAGGCGTATGAGGCCGGACAAAGGGACTTTGGCGAGAACTATGTGCAGGAGCTGGAGGAGAAGAGCCGGCATCCGGACATCCTAGCCAAGTGCCCCGACATCAGGTGGCACTTCATCGGTCATATGCAGAGCAACAAGATCAACAAGGTTAGCCGTTGCCTAGATTAGATACCTAAAAAAGCTGTAATATACATAATTACTCTCTACTCTCCTAACACCCTTTTACAGGTGCTGTCGGTGCCCAATTTGCGTATGATCCAGACCGTGGACAGCGAAAAACTGGCCAACAAATTGGACACAGCCTGGTCCAAGCTGCAGCCAGGTCCAGAGCAGCCCCTGCAGGTGCTCATCCAGATCAATACCAGCGGAGAAGATGGTGGGTATTGTGGTTGTCCTGCACCCACCAGCTACTTACGTATAACCATCAACTTGCAGTCAAGAGCGGCATCGAGGCCAAGGATGCGCCTGCACTTTACCAGTACATCAGGAGCAACCTGAAGCACCTGCAGCTGATGGGCATCATGACCATCGGAGCCTTTGGCTTTGACTACAGCACAGGACCCAACCCGGACTTTGTGTCGCTCATGCAGGTGCACCGATCCATCTGCGAGGCGCACTCCTTGGCCGCCGACTCGGTGCTCGTCTCCATGGGCATGTCCAACGACTACGACAAGGCGGTAAGTGAGCCTCCGGCTGACGTGGAATGATCCCCTCTAAAATCCGAACTATTCCCTTAGATCGAGATGGGCAGCACGGTGGTGCGCGTTGGCTCGTCTATTTTCGGTCATCGGGCGGCCAAGGCGTGAGGAGATGGGGCAGGAATGCGTTGTGGACGCCGAATACAGTTGTTTCCCAATGACGTCCGCCCGACCGACCGTTCGACCGATCGACCGACCTCCCGTGTGTGTGAGCAGCCTCCAAGTTCGCCGTGTATCAGGTGGAGACTTCTAGTGCTGTGTATACACCCAGAGATACGCACATAGTAAATCCGTAAATGATGATTTGGCGTTTAAATTTAGAAGATCATGAGATAAACAAATGTTATGTGTAGGCTGTTATTATTATGTGTGTGTCCCCCCCTTCGATTGTTAACCTCTCCATAAACAACGCCTCCAAGGTGTCAGAGACCCATTAATTATACCCAGATACTTGCTGCACCTTGGAAAATTGAATACATTGGCATATATGCCGCAGTTTTCATTAATTTTAACATTCCTTTGACTCGTTCCCTGCTCGTCTTTTTGCTTTTTGCACTTTGTTCTATTTATACTCGCGCATACATTCAATGCTACATAATTGCGTATTAGATTGTGGGCAGTGTTCTTCTACATATATCTATATCTTTTAGTTTTCTTGTTTTGCTTGGCCCGAGGCCAGAATGTCGCCTGGTTATGTGCCAAAAATTGCAGCGCCAAGAGAGTTTTTCGCTGAAAATCACTTTCAATGGAGCACGAAGAAGAGACTGCAGCGGAAAAATCGATTTTCATTATGTCTGATCGATGAGTTATGAAAGCCTTCACGCGGGGATCCCACCATTAATTGATATAAATTTTCTGTTTGATTTTTGTTAATTGAAAACCTTCTTATTAATTATGTCATTAGTGAAGAAGCGAATTTATTCATATAAATTCGGTTACGGTTGGGTTACCATTAATCATTTCAAATATGTGTTCGGAGGGGGAAAGGACCTTTAAAACATGTTTCAATGGATTAATGCCAGACAACCGCTAGAGAAATATATAAAATTCAATAAAAACGCTTATAATATATAGAGAATATTTGGTAACAGCTAATAATAGAGATTATTTTATGTTACAAGTGACAAACGCATCAAATGAAATCAGCCGCTGTGTCACGACAATAAAATACTATTTTACTTATTTTATAGATGGTTTGAAGGACTTTTTCAGTCCTGAATCAGCCAGAAATCAGTTAATATATTAGAAACCCCGACTATTCAGGTGCATTCTACATATAGACAAGCCCAACGTATACGTAATATTGGCATTTCACTTAAAAGTTCAGCTGACCAGATAGAAAATGGAAAATAAAAGGCTATTGTTATGCAATGTCCAGGCCATCGTTCGCATATAGATAAAGTCAGATGTTTATTGTACATTTGTTGCCGAAATAACTCTGGTCCAATATCGGGTTCGTTGGATATTTATGCGCCACGAAATCCGCCCGATCTCTGTCTATATGCTAGAGATCTTTAGATTTGGAATTCTCGGCGCTCTTCATATTGCACAATGTGCGAGGCACATTTCGAAAACAGAAAATGCGAGGCAAAACATCGAGTATATAGGCATGAATAGATATAGGCTATATATGCCCGTCGGGTATGTGTGCCCATCTGTATGTAATGCCAAGGGAAATGTAGGTGATTTCAGCGCAAGAGGACACCTTTGGGGAGGTGGCTTCAGAGAGAAACCAAAACAAAACAAACAGGGGGAAATGTATCCATCCATCCATCCGTCCGTCCACAAACAGAGAGTGATCCGAACACCTAGCGGATCCCGAGCCGAGCCGAGCCGCACCGAAATAAATTCCGAACATATGTATAGGCTTCTTCTGCTGGCCCAAAGCATTTCTCCGTCGTTATAATTAGATTTTTGATTAGAGCAGCGCGCCCCGATGAGTAAACCGCTCGGCTGCGGCTCTATGGCCTATGGCCATAGCGACTATATGGCTATAGCTTCTCCCCCAGGCCCCGCCGATCGCCTGGGCGGACCTCGCCTTGCAGATACTAAAAAAGGCAGCACGAATATTGCGGATACAGATACGCGAATGGCGTCCGAAGATCCCCGAAGTGCAGCCGAACGGTGGCCCAGGGTGGAAGAAGCAGAGCGCCGCCGAGTTCTTAAAACATCATTGTCTTGGCGATCAAATCAGCCAGAGATTCAGTGTGCTCTGACCGCTCGACTCGATTAGACAACACATCCAAGTTCAGCACCATGGTAAGGACACCTCTTGGGAGTACACCAGAACCGAACCGAACTGAACTGAGATCCTGGATATATGCAGCAAGGATACAGCCATCGTCCGACCATCCAACAGTGCAGTGTTGACTTGAGTTCCGAAACGCAGTGAATCTTTAAAGTCCAACTCCATGGTGACCCCGCTCACCCTCTAGTGCAAACAGTGTGAATATAGATTCTATAAATGGATCGATCCGAGTGTTATGCGGCAGTAACGTAATCCGATATCCGTGGCGGGGAGCAAGCGAGACGGCGAGTGGCGCACGGCGGCGAGCTTACGTAACAAGCGTCCGGTTTATTTATAGCCAAAGTGGAAAATTTTCTCGCCCCAGATACATATGAATTTTCCTGACGATCTCAGGGCCGAACTGCCCTCTCTCCCCACCTTTAAATGGAGATTCTATCAATGGATAACTTTCAATCGGAGATCCTCCAAGGAGATACTTTCAAAACTCTTTAGAGAAGAACTAGATGATCCTCGGAATGGATTACCTTCAAGAATTTTCAACTAGATCTTCTAGTTCTTTCCCTGGGAGATCCCCTAGAAATGTTTCAGGAAGAACTTCCAAGTAGAGACATCCTGTTTGCAGAGCCAATTAAGGGTTAGCCACCACAAAGAGAACCTGAACCTTCAATTAGAGATCCTCTAAGGAAAGACACCCTAAGCAAAGGATTTTCAACTGACGAACTGCCGACAAAACTGAACTTGACTTCCCTTAAAACCTTTTAACCTTTAAACTGATCCCAAATCCTTTCTCCTTATTCACCACAGGCCGATGAGAAGAAGAAGGTTAAGAAGAAGAAGACCAAGGAAGAGGGTGGTACTTCAGAAACCGCTTCTGAGGCCGCATCCGAGGCAGCAACCCCGGCACCAGCCGCAACTCCTGCCCCGGCCGCCTCCGCCACTGGTTCGAAGAGAGCGTCGGGCGGCTCCCGCGGCTCCAGGAAGTCGAAGCGCGCTGGCTCCTCGGTCTTCTCTGTGTTCTCGCAGAAGCAGATTGCCGAGTTCAAGGAGGTGAGTGTTGGCCGTCCCCCCGCAGACATTTCATCCGCCCATTTCATTCCACTCCGATCCAATCCAAGCTCCCATCCCGATCCCAATCATTGGCATCTATCCACATCTTGTCAACGACCAAGTCACCAACCCACTCTCTCTCTTTCTCTCTCTCTCTCTCTCTATCTGAACGAACGAATGATCAGGCCTTCCAACTAATGGATGCCGACAAGGACGGTATTATTGGCAAGAACGATCTGCGCGCTGCCTTCGACTCCGTCGGCAAGATCGCCAACGACAAGGAGTTGGACCAAATGCTGAGCGAGGCCTCGGGTCCCATCAACTTCACCCAGTTGCTGACCCTGTTCGCCAACCGCATGGCCACCTCCGGTGCCAACGATGAAGACGATGTTGTTATTGCTGCCTTCAAAACATTCGATAACGATGGTCTCATCGACGGTGACAAATTCCGCGAAATGCTCATGAACTTCGGTGACAAGTTCACCATGAAGGAGGTTGATGATGCCTACGATCAGATGGTGATCGACGACAAGAACCAGATCGACACCGGCGCCCTGATCGAGATGCTCACCGGCAAGGGTGAAGACGAAGAGGAGGAGGCCGCCTAAGGCACCCGTTCACATCCTAACTTCTAACTCAACATCCATATTACAGCCAGAACCAATATCAGAGAAACGTTAAAATCAATCAGTCAAATCAGTAATAATAAACGTAATTAAAAGAAATGCTCGTTTACATATGTAGATTCTCAGTATCTTGTAATCTCTCTTTTGTTAACACCATCGACATCGACATCGACATCGACATCGACACCGATACCGATACCGATACCGATCTGATTCAAGATCAAACCGAACACCACATCCTGATCACTGATCACTGAACAACTGAACAACTGAAACTTCTTCAACAACAACAACACCTTGGTAGCGATCAACAGCAGACCAACTCGTAGCCATTTACCATGTATCTGTTCATCATAGCTAGGGATACCTATTTACGATCACGTTCAATGTCACAGCACTAACAGCACTGAAACTGAAACTGAACTGACGCGTAGTTTTCTAGTTGATTTACTGTTAAATTTTACACGTAAAATTTATAAAACAAAAATGCAAAATCTATTTTATTTAAAACACCTATAAAATCAACAAAAAAACTTAAAAACAACAACCAAGCAATGTCTATTTTTATCGCTGTCCGTTGAAGAATCCGAGAGATGATGAGAACGAGGTGATGATGATGTAGGGAGGATGATGACGAATATGAATACGATTATGATTATGAGTATGAGATGATGATGAACAGGAGGAGGATGATTAGTGGGCAGCTAGGTCGGGTTCGTTAGGCCTGCTTCCACGACGTTTTTGAATTGAGTTCGAATTTGACTTTGAATTTGAATTTGAACATGAAACAATTTTTTAGCGAGTTTTGTGAGTTTTGATGTTTTTCGTTCGATTTCGTTGATTCTCGCAGGACCAGGAGAGAGAGAGGCAAAACCTATTTAAAACTATATATGTATATTAACTGAGAGCCAATTATATTTATCCTACTATGAACACTATATATTTATTATGTTATGCATATCTATCGTTCGTTACTCAGTTTCAATTTCAATATCAATTACAATTATCAACTATGAGTTATCAATATTATTGCAAGTTATCGAAAGTTAGGCTAAAATGACAGAGAAACATTAAGTTCATTCACTGTAATTGTTTTATGCGAATTTACATAACTAAATAACTTAACTTAATCACCAACCACCACCACCACAACATCTTTCTGCTTATGAACTATCAGCGTTATAAACAAACAAACCAACAAACCAACAAACAACCCAAATATGATATCTGAAATATGAAGAAACGATCTAAACAACCAACCAACCCCAGTGTTTCTAGTTAATGCTTTCGCGATGCGAAATGCGAATGAAGTAGCTTCTGTGGAGGATCCTCTCCTCCGCCCTGGGATTTGGCGGGGCGGAGGCCGGGATGTGTCATCTGGTAGTTTTATTTTGACAACTAGTACCTAGGCTGATCGGAGGATCAGGATGCCAACACTCGACACGAGCACACACCACACACCGCACACTCTAGACACAACAAACGTTGTTCAATGCGAATCGAATCTTTACTTCAGTATAAATTAAGCTACACACACACAACACACACCTAAGGCAAGATGAGAAAAATCTTAAACCTTTTTTAACCCGGTCAGAAATATAAACAAAACGATTGAAAAGAAAAAATGAAAGAAAAAAGGAAAGAAGTATACAGAAAACTGTTTTTATACAACTTAACTAGATGATGATGATACGATGACGAAGTCTTGGAATAAAGCATAAGCGAGTCGTCTTGAAAAAAACACTAATCCACTTGAGTTTGACTTGGGGACATGGGGGGAGCTCCGGGGCGCTACGTGACTCAGCTGAGCGTTGCCGGAAAACCAGCTACAGGTCAAAACAAAACCGCCGCTAAAGCATTGGAGTAAAGCGGAGTGTAACTCACCACACTGGGCCAAGTCGATGGCTTGGCCAAGAGCCAAGCAGAAACCTTCGAGCGACCAGTTTCCAGTCGACTTTCGGAGCGCACGCAGGCGCACTACCATGTGAAAGTCCGCCTCCCCGATTGCCACATCTAACTGGGAGTTACTGTTCGTTCGTTCGGGAAATCAGGGTTATTCCGGGAAGGAAAAGCCAGCAACATGGCTCAGGTTCGACACCTTTTGTGGCTCGTTTCCGCCTGCTATATTGCATCATGTTCCAGAGGCGGTAAGTGACTGGGAATCGATGGCATTGTATGCAAATCTCTGGAGACTGCGACACTTTTTCGCTGAAGAAATCGAAAGTACGAGTATCTCGGGGCTGTCTCTGTGCAGATCTCACCACACTCTCGAGTGCACAGGAGAAAAAGTGGCTTAAAATATATTTAATATGTTTAATAACAAGAAAAAAGGAAAGAGCTTAGATTTGAACTGTTAATGGTGTTATGATACTGTATTAAAAACTTCATTGAATACAGCTTTCATTAGAAGCTTGACAGCAACCATAGGATTTTACGAAAGTGCGAGCAAGACGACTAT
>JAEIIF010017669.1:0-16303 GCA_018874455.1 Drosophila trapezifrons | reverse complement strand
GGAAAAGAAATTCAGAAAATGCTTTCTATAGAAAATTCTACGCTGGAGAATTTAAAGCAAACTGCACTGGTTTTAAGGTCCTTTCTCATAAGGAGAGCTACTCTCTCTCGCTCTCTCTTTCCATCTCTCTCTCTCTCTCTCTCTCTCTCTCTCTCTCTCTCTGTCCCTCTCTATCTCTCCTGCTATCTCGCTTGCTCTCTATTTTTCTGGATTCCCATTTCTGCCTTCATATATATAATACAAGTTTCCATTGCTGCTGCCCCAAGCAAAGTGGCGACAACAACGACGTTCTATGGGTGGCTTTGGATCCCAGGTCCCAGGATCCCGATCCTTGCCAGCTGCTCAGCTGCTGCTGGCGCCGGCGGAGCGCTGCTGGTGATGGGACGGGCGCTTGTGGTGGCGCCGAGAGCGCCGACATTGCGTCGAGCAGCACTCGTCCAGCGCCGGAGCAGCTGCGTCCGGCTTCTCGAATAGACGCCGCTTGCTGGAGACGCGCGTCTGCTGCTGCTGCTGCTGGCACGTGGAGCGGGAGCAGCGTTTGCGGTCGCAGTTCACCTTGGAGTCCTTTAAGGATGAGAAAATAGGAAAGGAAAATATTTTATTAGTGAAATTGAAACAAAAATGGCGGAGAAACATCGCTTTAAACTTGAACGATTATTCCGATAGGCGGATTAGAGATGGAACTCGAAGGGAAATTAATCGATAAGTGAATAAGTGAAATAGAGATGGAAATAAATGCTAAATCTAGGCGGATAAACATCGCTTTAAGCTTGAACGATTATTCCGATAGGCGGATTAGAGATGGAACTTGAATGGAAATTAATCGATAAGTGAATAAGTGAAATAGAGATGGAAATAAATGCTAAATATAGGCGGATAAACATCGCTTTAAACTTGAACGATTATTCCGATAGGCGAATTAGAGACGGAAGTTGAATGGAAATTAATCGATAAGTGAATAAGTGAAATAGAGATGGAAATAAATAAACATCGCTTTAAACTTGAACGATTATTCCGATAGGCGGATTAGAGATGGAACTCGAATGGAAATTAATCGATAAGTAAGAGATGGAAATAAACTTAATATCTAGACTTTGGACACTCACCTTGCAGCGGCACTTGATGCACTTCTGCTCGCCGTGGGACATGAGGATGGGATGCCACTCCTGGCCGTTCTCGTACACCTTGTTGACCACCTTGCAGCCGCCGTTGGCCAGCACCTCCTCGGCACTGTGGCTGGGCGAGCGCTGCATGGCCTGATCCTGCAGCACGTTCGGGTTGTTCGGGGTCGTCTTGTGGCCGCCGGAGCTGCTCTGCTTGCCCTCCGGGCACACCTTGCAGCAGGCCTTCTTGTCGGGTCGGTAGGCGAGCTTCTCGCTGCACTGCAGCGGCGGGCAGACGAGTCGCGGACAGCGGATCTCCAGGGTCAGGGGATCGCAGCTGCAGGTGGTGCAGGTATCGAAGCCGTTGGGCGGCAGGAAGGGATGCCAGCTGGCGCCGGCCGGATGGAACTGCTCGCCGAGGCGGCAGCCGCGTCGCTGCTGCAGCAGATCCGTGGCATTGGTGGCGGCGGAAGTGTCTCCTCCGACAATGGAGGAAGCCTCCTTTTTGGGCACACAGCTCGGGCAGCACTCGCCGTCGCGCTGGAGGAGATGCTCCGTGGCGGACTTGCACTTGAGGGCCGGACACTTGATCACCTCGCAGCTGGACTGGCCCCGGAGGCAGGCGCACATCTGGCACTGGTCCTGGGCACTGCGCCACTGCTCCGACTCGTTGTAGAAGCGGCCGGAGTGGAAGCACTTGGTCTCCCCGGTCACCATGTGGTTGTCGTTGTGATCCCCCGGCACCGGCACGTTGTTGTCCGTGTAGACGGGGAAGCAGTGGTTGGGCACCTTGGTGCTCTTGAGCTTGCCGCGGAGCAGCAGCTGCTTGGAGTGCTTGGCATGGACCTCCAGGTAGCAGACGCTGATCTCCAGCTTGATCAGCTCCGCGGAGGGCATGCTGAGGAAGAAGCCCTCCAGGTAGGAGCCGTTGAACTCCTCCAGCAGCTTGCGGGTCACCGGGGCGCCGATGGCCTCGATGGGCTTCTCCTCGAGGTACAGCTGCAGATCCTGGGCGGGCACGCCGTTCAGGGTGACCTCGTAGTGGAGGTTGCACTCGTTGTCGATGGACATCCAGGCCATGCCGACGGCATGGTTCGAGTCCGAGTTCGGGCCGGAGTTCTCCTGCCGCTTCAGCAGGATGGGCTCGGCGGAGTCGCGGGCATCGGCGACGGGACGGGGCACGAGGCGACCTCGGATCAGGCTCGTCTCGTGCTCGGTGGCCACATTGACGCCCAGCTCGCCGGCATAGAGGGACTCAAGGACCTTGGGACCGAGCTTCTCCACACTGCCGATGGCCTGGTTGAAGTTGAAGCTCGGGGTGAGGTCCTCCAGCTTGGCCTTGCGCTTGCCCTGCTCCTCGATCAGGCTGATGTTCGGCCTGTCCCGGGTGTTCACGTGCTCCGTCTCGATGTTGTAGGCCAGGGAGCCGTCGGTGTTCAGATAGACCCAGGCCAGGCCGCTGCTCTTCGTGGCGGAGTCGGGACTGTGCGGGGCCAGCAGGGTCTGGAAGATCTCGCAGCTGGCCCGCGTCACAATGTGGCCCTGGATGCGCAGCTGTGGATACTTCTTGGACTCCACGGTCAGCAGGAGTTTGCCGCGCGACATGAGCCTCAGATTCTGGATGGAAATGGGCGAGGACAGCTCCAGGACATTGATCTCGGCGGAGGGCTTGCGCACCCGCGGAATCTCATCAAAGACCAGCTCCTTGCGCTCCGGCAGCTCGATCCTCACGCTCAGGGCGGCATCGGCGAACTCCTCGGCCCCAAAGACACCATTAAAAACCAGGGTCAGGTGCATCGAGGAGGCGGCACCGCTGCTCGTGGAGACAATGGCCGTGCCGCCGGCTCCGGCCAGCTGGGGATCGGCCCGTCCGCTGGTGGTCTGTGGCGGCTCCAGCAGCGAACTGAAGAGCTCCGTCTGGAGGGCCGTGTACTTGGCCACCTTGCCGGCCAGCGCCAGTTCCGCCTGATGCTTGTTGCCCCACAGGAGGACCACATGGAGCCGGTCGTCGCGCAGGATTCGCTTATAGTCACGCGGCACTCGGCGCCAGACGCCGCAGATCTTGCCGGTGGCATTCTGATAGACACTCAGGGTGCCCGCCAGCGTCGTCTCCAGCTGGTGCTCCTCCAGGATGACCCCAGCATCGTCCACGAACTGAATGGCCCGCGGACGACCGATCCGCGCCGAGGTGTAGAAGGAGTAGTAGAGGTTCTTCTTGTGGAACAGGAAGCGGGCGGTGGCCACCACATTCTGTGGATTGTAGGTGGTGTACATGGACTTCATCTCCTCGCCCTTGAGGAAGTAGGAGGTGCGGCCTGTGAGCAGCGCAGCGTAATCTGGATTGAGAGGGGGTGAGAAAGGGGTGTGGCTGTTAACTCAGAGTCCTGGCAAGGTCGGGGTCCAGCGAAGACTGAACTTTAAAGGCTTTCAATTAAGGAACTAATAAGATATCCTTACAGTCCCTCCAAGTAGCACTCTCTGGGTGTCCCTGGCTTTTGTACTTACGTTTCATGTTGCGCTCTTCCTCCTCGTTGGGCACTGGCACATCCAAGGCCACATCCGTATCTGCAATGGAGGGAAAGAGGACTTGGGTGAGATGCTGGGCGATAAGAGACCTTAGCGACCTTAAATGGAATTTAGATAGCAAGAAATGCTTCAAAGCAGCCGGTTCCCATTCTTAGTTTCCCATTCATGCCCCTGGGCGGATGCCAGGGGATCATCATGAATGGCTGGCCAGCCAGGTAGGAGTCTAAGTCCCGTCCCCGACCCCGACACCAAGACCGAGCCCAGGTGGCATTCATTAATCGTGCATAAATTGAGGGCAGGTAGCGAAGGCCTAACCCACATCCCACAGCAAACGCCGAGAGGGGAAGTGCTTTGTCGGAGGTGTTCCCGGAATCCACATGACACGCTCATTTCAACTCGGACCTTTGGCGTGAAAGTAGGTGGACACATTTCCGCTGTCCCGCTGATTGACACCCGGGCAGGGAGCCCTCGTCCACATAAATCACCATTACCATCGGCGGAGTCTCTCGGAGTTCTCGCTCTCCGAGTTCGTTAGAAGACCGACAAAAGCTGATTAAAGCCCAGTCTTCTCTTCTCCTGTCGATGGCATTTCGATTATTTTATGCCGGCTATGGGCTATCCTTCTCGAAAAAACCCCAGCTAAGCCGCAAAAAACGAGTAAAAATAAAAGTAAAAATAATAAAAAAGAGCGCGGGGTATCGCATAATGAAGGGCGACAAATCTGACACCTTGTATAGCATTTTATTGAGAGCCCCAGTCTCAGTTAAGGCCCAGACCCAGTCCAGGCTCAGACCTGGCTCCAGGTTCAGGTCCCCGAGTCTGGCTGCCTCTGTGGCTTCTGCTGTCCGATCTTATCGCCTGATCTTAATACGAGCCACTTCTCCAGCCAGTTCTGGCTTTACCTTTGCCTCAGTCTGAGCCTCAGTCCAGTCCAGTCTCAGCCTCAGCCTCAGCCTTAGCCTCTGCCTCAGCCTCAGCCTCTGCCTCAGCCTCAGTTTCAGCCTCAGCCTCATCCCCAGCCTCAGCCTCATCCCCAGCCTCATCCCCAGCCTCTTCTCAGCCCCCCAGCCCTTGCTGCTTTTCAATTTGTGGACTCTACATTCTTGGGGCTTATTGGTGTCTTCGCAGGCATCGTCGCTGCCCTTGAATCGCGCTTGCAGATGAATGAAAATTTCCTTCATTTTTTTTGTGGCTCGCTGTAAGCCAAGATAAATGAGTTTTGGTGCGCACAAAGACGACGACACGCGGTGGAATGGGTAACGGATGGACACTGGGCCTCGGATGGGGTGAAGCCGACAAAGCCAGAAAGCCAGAAAGCCAGAAAGCCAGAAAGACCGAAAGACAAACGACACCTCGGCATTGAGTCAACGCTTTGGTATGTGGGGCCGGTCGCCCCAAAAGAATCTCGCCGGCAGCTCATTAACAAAAAAAAACGAAGAAAAAAAAACGAGAACAAATCGAATTGGGAAATAAAAACGTTTGAAATGAGTCTCTGATCTCTGTCACATTACCAGGTGGGATCAGCACCATGATCAGCCTGATGGCCCACCGATAAGTAAGCCGGCAATTATGATCCACGGGAGAGTTTCTCCCTTACCCCCATTTCGGGTAATAAGTAAGCCAGTCGAGCTCT
The DNA here is from genome assembly GCA_018874455.1 of Drosophila trapezifrons. Taxonomy (NCBI): domain Eukaryota; kingdom Metazoa; phylum Arthropoda; class Insecta; order Diptera; family Drosophilidae; genus Drosophila; species Drosophila trapezifrons. Next base: position 11,041 of record JAEIIF010017669.1, on the reverse strand, counting down.
TAAAGACTCTCTTCCCACCCCTTTAATCTCCGATTCGATTGGGTTTTGGTTTCTCGAACCGCCGGACGCCTTGTTAGCTCTATTTCTCAGCCTTATCGCGATCCACAATCTCCACTTAAGGTTGGAAAAAAAAAAAAAAAACGAACGAAGAGAAGAAACTGAAAAAAATAAAAACTGGAGAGTGGGAACATAATAGACAGTTCCGTTGCCGCTGCCGATCCAGAACCGATAAAGATAACGATACCAGATAAAGATAAAGTCGGAGATTTTATTGTTCGATGGCGCACCTCACGCCCGGCCATAAAAATGAATTTGGCCCCGATCTCTGATCTCGATCCCCGATCCCCCGATCCCCGATCCCCCGATCCTTTTGTGGCCACCACAAAGTTGCTGCTGGGAATCGAGATCTCTCGCTTGGAATCCAGATCGGGTAAAGGGGAAAAAAAGGGCTGGGACTGATGGCCAAAAGATGTCATCAAGTTGAATTGTCAACTCTCTTTGGGGCCCCGATACCGACTCCGATTTGGAATCGAGAAAACATTAACTTTTATTGTCTACCTGGGGATATTTTCGCCCCGTTTTGGTAAAATAGGGACCGCCCGCCGTTTGTGGCGGCAAATGAGATAATTTAATAAGCGTTAAAATGCTCGAGTTATGTCATTATAAAAATGAACGAACAAAAAATAATGCCCCGGCATAAATTAATGGCAGAGGAGGGGCAGATCGGCAGATCGGGAGCGGGCACTGGGCATCGATCGGAATCGATCGCTGGAAGAGCCAAAAGATGCGAAGAGATCCCAAAATGGACATTTAACGAAGGCAGGCAATTGTTGATGTTGATTATATGGATGGCCATGTCATGAGCTTCGAGCTTCGAGCATCGAGCATCGGGCCATCGGGCCTTCGGGCCGCCTGACAACTTTGCCCAGGACCTGGCCGGCCATACAGTGGAGCCTGGACCTTGGAGCATAGAGCTGTAGCTTTAAAAATATTATAAATAATATTAAAATAACAACCTGTGTCCCTAGATTTTTAGAAGATTTTTTTGAGACCTTGTTAGTCGAAATGGGATAATTATCTCTACCTAAGATGGGGTTTAAAAGGAAATTATCTTTAACAAAAATATATATCTTTGTTTAAAAATAAGTAAACTTTAAAAAATATATATCTTTGTTTAAAAACAAGTTTACTTTATAAAATATACAACTCTTAGGCTTTAATTTGTTTAGTTAATAATTTTCCTGAACCAAATATTTAACATATTTTCCATTAACAAACAAAAGGTTAAAGATTTCTCTTGCAACTATGAAACTTTGTCTAGTTTCCTAGAAAAATTATTAGAAAAACTTCAAGTGTCTTAGGAATTTAATGTGTGGCCCAAAGTTAAACAGTTTTTTCGCCCAGTGCACGCATAATATGCGGACTATGAGGCAAAAAACCAAGTTAGGCAAAAAATAACTTTGGAAGCGATCGTTGCAGGCAGCCTGCTGCCGTTTGGCTTTGTTGCTGCTGCGAAATATTTGTACAATAGCCCGGCTGAGATGGCCGAGATGGCCGAGAAGGCTGAGTTGGCTAGCTGGGGATGGCTGACTGCGTGAGAGCCAAAGAGCCAAAGAGTCTCGTCTCGCTGGAAAAGCCGCGCCCGTGCCTTCTAACTATTTATGGCAAACGAGTTGGGAGTTTTGCCTTTTTCACATTGCGAAAAAATTCGCATCGAAAATAAAGTAGAAAAAGCAAACCCCAAAGAGAGGAAGGAAAAAGCAACAAGAGGGGAAAAGTGAAATTGTTTTTGTTTTCTTAATATTTTTTGTTATTTTTTTCGGCTGAAAGGAAGGTCCGCGGGTCAACGGCTCTTTGCATAAGCAAATGAAAAATTGCCGCAAAACGGAAACTAATGATGTGATGCAGCGGCAGTGGACCCCTTAACCCCTCGCTGCCCATTCCCGTTTCGGTGGCCAACCAGTTTCTTGCCACACAGCAACTGGCCGGCAACTACTGGCAACATGCAACATGCAACTAGCAACTTGAGACTGGAATCCAGGCAGCACTCTGCCTGATTATGTGAAAAATGTCACAGAGAAATCTCTCTCTCTGCAGAGGCAGAAATCGAGTTGCAATAATAAGGAAAATTACTATAATATGTGCCAAAAAAATAAAAATGATATAGCCAAGGAAAACTCCCTGGTAATTGGTCTATTAGCCGCTGCAAAATGAGGCACGTGCGCCCCCAAATGGGACCCCGGGAACCCGGGAACCCGGCAAAGTGCTCTCGGGTAAATACTTGAAATACCCGGCCTGTTCCGATAATATTGCCCCCAGAAACCGAAACAGAAACAGAAACAACTTCAGGCGCCGTTCGGGCGATATAAAATAGATTGAAAATAAAACACAAAGCACACGCAGTCGTCGCAAAAAAAAAAAAACACAGACAGAAAGAAAGAGTGAGGGAAAAAATAAAGGAAAAAATACAACAAAAAGCACAATAAATAAATGCAAAAGTCACCGAAATACTGAGATATAGTGGCCACTCTCTGGCCATTATCCGAAGTAGTGGACCAGGGAATAGGAATCATCGGCGATCGGCGACAGACTGAGACATAAAAACGAAATATAAATTGCGTAGCGCTGACCTTCATTTCGGGCCAAGTAATTTTTCATAAACAATTTACGCGTTTCGGCCAGGTTTGTGGACATTCAAGGGGGGGGACTATATAGTGGCAGATCGGCTATATGTGTGTGTGTGTCTGCGGCAGCTGGCATCGCTGTTACGCTTAATTATTCATGGCTATCTTTTTGGCTATATATCCAACCCAGAGCAGCAGTGCCAGACAAGATATAGAGGCGAGATATTGGGCCAAATCGGTGTCTAATCCCGATTTATGCCATCAACAAACACTGGGCCCCATAGCGGGTGTCAAAATATTGAAACATTATGCGGAAATTATGGTCTAGATCGTAGAAATAAATATATATTTATAAAAATATATAAATTGTAGAGAAGGAGATTTTTACTATCCCGGGAAATACCTTTAAGATCCTTTTTAAATAAGGAAAAATAACTAGAACACAGAACAGGCTCTTTCCTGAAGCATTTGCGTTTCTTGCGGGTAATTGATACTATAAGGGGGGGACTAAGAGGACCAAGACTTACCGTTCCGATCGCCGGGACAGGTCTTGCAGCATTTGCCGGGCAAGGAGATGGGATCATCGCATTTGGCCGGCGGACACTCGTTCTTAATATTGCGACACTGGACGCGTGCAACGATGCGGCGCTTCTTGGGTATCTGCAACGGAAAAAGAAACCATAAATAAATACTAACTAAAATAATGACTATAGAAACTAAGCAACTAACTGGGAAATTAATTGGATTATTATTATAATTACTAAATCAGAGATTCCCAGGCCTGTCACCCGGCTGGATTTATTGTTAGTTACCGAAATCTGGTCTAAATCAAGCCACCAATATTGGGACCTTTATAAATATAGAATATTCTCTGTTTTTATATAATTATTTTTATTTATTTTGCTCCGAATTCGCCCGTCTGTGCCGCCGCTCTGCTGTTTGTCTTTTTGATGTTTCTCTGTTTTTTATTATTAATTTTTATTGGTCGCCACCGCTGGCTGCTGCTGGTGGCTGGTGATGATGTTGCCGCCGTGCTTAAAGTTCAACAGCAGCAACATGTTTTAAATAATTTTATGATGTGCTCATTTGCGACGCTTGCAGCCGACATAAATTATAATTAATTAATTTCAAAGCTGACTTTTATGCAATGCACATTAAAAATTAACTCAAAATACGAGTATACGCGAGTAATGCCACAGATCGTGGTATATAATATATATGGTATATGCGTGGCCTGGAGAAATCGCAGAGCCACCTCTATATATATATATATAGCGTCTGGGCCATCGCAGACTAGAAGAAGACGTCAATTAATTTTTGTCTTCCCAATTTTCCGATACCAATACCGATTCGGATACCGAACATCTATCTATATCTGCCTTGCCTGCGCTGTTTTTTTTTCTAACTCGACGAGGACACCGAGTGTGACATTTTTATGTGTCTTGCCCTCGCCACGCCCCCTTCCGCCCCCTTTCTGGCTTGGCACTGCAGCGTTTTTTTCCCCTCTTTTTTTTTTGTGTATTTTTTTTTTTGCGTAATTCGATCGAACAGCCACAGAACAGAATTTTTGTTGAATTTGTTTTTGATTTTGGCAAGGCTGAGAGAATATTTGGCTCTGATTCGTAATATATCGCATAAAGAGCTTTCAAATCGATATTAATCATGCGTGGAAATGCCATAAATTAAGCGCGTCCAAACTGAAAACACAATCATTTTCATTCGCATTTCAGTCGCGAGTTTTTTCAGCCCCTCAGCCTCTTAGTTTTTCAGCATTTTCCTCGGCTTTTCCTCGTGTAGCGAATGTCGACGGTCATTAGTCAATTTTGCTTGGGATCCGCCCGCCGCCGCCCATCAGTTGGAATTTGTTGGCTATTTTGCATCTTGGGTTTTGAGTTTTTCAACTGTTTTTTGGTGGCCCCCAGACACTGGCCAACAGGGATGGTTTTTTGGAGATTTTTAACCTGAGCTTTGGGTATCTATTCAGCGGTTTAAGGTGCTTATGGTGTTATGACACTGTATTAAGAACTTCATTAATTAGGGTTTTCATTACTTTCAATTTATGTACATTAATGTATTAATTTCTCATTAAAAGTGCGTATAGTCGTCTTGCTCGCACTAACGTAAAAGCCCATGGTTGCTGTCAAGCTTCTTATGCAAAATCTCTAATTAATGAAGTTTTTAATACAGTATTATAACACCATTAGTAAATAGTTAAGAACTAAAAACAGACATATTTAATATAAAACAACTCTAGAAAAAGATTAAATATCTCTGCTTATATACAAGTTAATAAAAAATCTATAAAAATAATATAATAATAAATCTCACTTACCGCCACGCATTCGCACTTGATGCAGTACATAACCCCGAAGGGTGGACCCAAATCCGCGTACCAGGTCGAGCCCAATTCGCGCAGAACCTTGCCAAACTGACATTCGGTGACTGAAAGTAAAGGAAATAATACACAGAGTTGAATATAAATGAAAGCTGCTTCCTCAATTGCCAATTTAAGATCTGTTTTCCTCAAATGTTTATTCTACACGTATTTTTGCCATTTTGCCATTTTATTTTGTATTTTATTTTTCAGGTTGCTGGCGCCAGTCAGCAATGCAATTGCCCATATATATATGGGAGTATATATATAGCTGCGGCGGCGGCAACAGCCGATGCCTATATATCAGCGCCGATGAGGCAGAGCGAGGTTAATAATAATAATGAAAATCCATAAACCGAACGAAGCGACAGAGACGCCCACAGCCAAGATCCACATCCCAAACCCAAACCCAAACCAAATCCAAGGGGGATTTGCCAATCGATCAGCGACTAATTAACTTCACTCGAGATAGAGAGAGAGGGAAAGGAGGCTCCCAGCTGGGAAATGCAAGCCCATCCTTGGCAGTAGTTTATCGTCTGTCATTTTCACGTTTTCGCTGGGGTTTCGGTTTCGGGTGGGCGAACTCGATGCAATCAGAATCATCGGTATCAGAAGTGCGGAGCGAACGCAAAAAAATAGAGAGAAAATTTATAAAAAACCTGGCGCCACATTCGCTGAGAGGCGTTGAGTCGCTTCCGGCAGCGTTTTCAATTACAAATGCAAGTCGGTACACAGGGGAAAAAACAGAAGCTGTCTCTTGGATAATTGAAACTATTTAACTATTGTTTTAGGTTGCTATCAGATCCCGATACTTATACGATATCGATATACATGTTAAACCTATGTTAAATAACATTAGTCTGCAAGGAGTCTCTCTCTCTGAGAGGCAGTCTGTTCTAGAAACTTGAATAAAGAAGACTTAAGAAGTGCTGCCACACTAATTGAGTTTTATTATAAATAAAAAAGCCTACAAATCCCCAGGCATAAATTGTATCTAAGAAATATTAGTATAAATATATTTATAATATATTTCAAATCTTCTTTTTATGCCTGATACTTGCTACTCTTTTTATTTCCGTGTATCTAGCCAATTGAGAAGAAGCAGCCACTCTCGGTGGGGCGCCAACAAGTGTCAAATTGTGGGATTAAATCGAAAAAGGGGGTCTCGCAGGGGGGGCTTTGGGGCATCAGCATCCAATTTAGCAGCATTTTTGGGATTTCGATTACTATTACGATTACGACTGCGATTACGATTACGATTTTGATTTCGACTTTGATTTCGACTTTGGCTTTTCGACTTCGACTTTGTTAATTAAGTGCGCGCGAGCGGCGAAAAATAAATAAAACTTTGCACAAAATGCCACAAATCGTATGCAAATCGAAAATGCGACGCGTTAAATTATTAATATATTTAGAAATACCGACACAGGCGCACACACTACAGCACACACACACACGTTGGCCGGTGGTGTCTCGGGCAAAATTATGCTAAAACTTTTGGCGCCACTCATAAAAAATGTAAACGAAACAAAAAGGCAAAACGCCGACAACAAAAGCTGGCAACTGGCAACCAGAGAGAAAACGATAAAAACAAATCAAATCAAGCAGGCAAAGGCCCAAAATTGGTAGCTTTCGTAGTTGTTGTACGTCTGGCAATGATATTTAATTAAATTAAACAAAAGCGACAGCGGAAACGCTGGCAAAACGCAGCGAAGACGCGCAGGAGACGCGCAGAAGACGCCCCAAAGACGCTCTGAAGACGCTTTAAAATCGCAAAGAAAACGCAAAGAAAAGGCAACGCAAGGAAAACGTTAAGAAAACGCTCTGAAAACGCTAGAAAAACGCTTGAAAAAACTTGGCTAAAACTAAAATTCAGAGATTGATTCAGAGATAATTTCAAAATGAAACGAAAAATAGGAAAAACCAATTAAATAGATCAGAACAGAGTGATAAATAATAAAGACTTAAAATTACATTTTAAAAGCCAAAAAATACAGAGAAGGAACGCGATAATTGGCACACAATTATGCGCATTAATTAATGTTAATTTCTATGCAAACTATTTTTCGCTGCGTGTAGCAAAAGTCGCCCAGTTGACACCTGTTGCCGGTGTGTGGCTCCCCCGCGGTTATCGCACACATCATTCACGATTCCCATATCTTCGCCGGGGCCATATCATGCTGCCCTGATAATCACATTTGTTTTCGGAATTAAAAATAACAGAAATAAAAAGAGCAAAAAATACTCGCAAGAGACAGAGGCGTCGGGCGGGTGGCGGCCATAAACTACGAGTAATTAGCTAAATACACGTGAGTGGCCTCAAAATTTACGGCGATCGAGAGCCATAGCCATAGCCAGAGCCAGAGCCACCCGCAACCAGCGAATCCGAAATGAATCCACCGAATCCGGCGGATCTGCTGGCGGCGCCATGGCGTATACGTGATAAGTGGCGCTAACGACGCGCGACGTTTATCAATTTGTTGTTGTTGCTCGTCATTGGCGCCAGCTTTATTTGCGTGCGAAACAATTTAAATACTCGCACAACAAACACACAGCATAGCCGCACAATGGGAATAGAAGAGAGATCATCATCGTAGGGGGATATAGGCTATAGCTATAGCTCGGCGATAATCCTCAGCCCCAGAGAGGCATTAATCATATTGCAAGTCTTGATCTCGGCATGTCACACATTTCACAGAAAGTGTCTCGCATAATAATCAAATGAATTAAATGGAAATTTCATTTAATACCAGCGATATTTATTATTATATGAATTATTTTAAATGTAATTATTAGTTAATGAACTCAACAAATGCTTTGGAAGCCTGTAAATATTTACATACTATTTGTTTAGTAAACTCAAAGGGTTTTGATAACTAACTCTTTCAAGGCTTGCTTATTTATGGCCCAAATAATTATATAATCAAAGATACCGAAATTGGGGAAATTATAAAATAATTGACAAAAATCCCCGCTGCGATTCTTCATAGATTTCGTTTTCTTTCTTTTTTTATTTCTGTGGCGGTGGCCCATCTTTGGCGCTATCTCTCTCTCCTGACACTCCACTTCCTGTTTTTAACCTCAGCTGCTATTATTATTATTGTGTTGCCACAATTTGTCTAGACATTTGATGTATGACCGCGAAAAAAAAAAAATAAATACATATCAGAGAATATAAATGCGGCCAATTTCGGTTCGGTTTTTGCTCGGTTTTTGTGCAATGATTTTTGTTATTATTATTATTTTTGCTATTTGTTTGTTTGTGCACTTAGGACTTGGTTTTGGGTTTGGAATTTCTTGGCCAATTGATGGACAAGCCCCATGGCAAATATGGCAGAGAAATGTTCAAAATATTTACATGCCAATATTGTGTGTGCGAAAAAATTCCGAAATAATTGCAATAATATGTGAGGAGGGCGGCGTGGGCGAGTGCATTCCCCACTGGCTTTATTTTTAAGTTTAATTTAAGACGAAATGTCTAGAAATAAATTGTGCCGCCGCTCATCATCCTCGTATTTCTCTCGTATTTTTCTTATCTTTTTTCGCAGTGCATTGACTCACACAGAGAGTGGGAGAGAGAGAGAAAAGGAGGAGGAAAAGTGCAACAACTTTTTTTTGTTTCTTTTTTTTTTTTAAGAAAAGAAAACTCGAAAGTGTCTGGGCACACATTTGCGGCATACGAATCATTAGCAAACAAATGTTAAAAATACTAAAAACCAAGCCACATCCCTCCATGCTGCCACCCCCTTTGCCCCCCATTTACCGGACTCTGTGGCAGACTGACACAGGCGACAAAAGTTGCACAATCCTTGTTGCACAATAATTTTAATTTAATTCAGGGGAGTAACCTTTTTAAAAGGGAGTTTTCCTTTTTTTTTTTAATATTATATTTCTAATTAAAAAAGGTTTCTTTAGCCTTAAACCCTTTTGAAGTAATTTTTCAAGCCTTAAACCTCTTTCAAGCTCTTCCTTAAACCACCCTAAAAATCTACAAAACCCAAAATACCCAAAGTAAGGCTTAAATATTTTAGAAATCAATTTTTAGGCCACAAATCTATGACATTTTTGTGGGCTGTGCTGGGGCATAAAGACAACAAACTATTGCCATCTCTCCTATTTCTTGTGGTGGCTGCCACAATGTGCTAATTACAGGCAGCAGTAACAGGACCAAGGAGCAACTGGGGGGCCAGGCATAGACGTGTGTACATGTGTCATCAGGAAAATGGACCAAAAGATTTTCCGTAGTCAGGCGCTGTGACTCACATGACGCAGAACCAGAACCAGCGGCGGCGGCGGCGTCGAATTGTCGGCTATTTTTTGTGTGTTGTGTGTGTGTGTGTGTGCGCTTTCTGTGTCTTATTTGTTGTATCTGCTGTAGCCCCGCCATAGATATATAGATACATATATATACAGGGACAGAGCGAAGTGCCTTTGAAAATTTTGGCGCTCGTACGCGCTTTTAATTGAGTTAAAAGATCAGCGCAGATCTCGGTGCATATAGTGGCTGTGCGAAATATATAGACCAGGCCGAAGCCGAAGCCGACGAGAAGCTGTTTTCATTTATCTATATATCTCTCTGATATATACATATATATATATATCTGTATGCTTTTCTATACATTTATTTATTTGCTCATTTCGTCGTTTTTTGCCGCCACCGCCGCCGCCGCTGCTCTTGTTTAATGTTATTTTTATTTTGCGCCTTAATTAATTGTGGCAAAATAATTAGCGCAAATGTTAAAGCTCAACGTTGGCCATCATAAAATTCAATGAAACGAAAGGATGATCCCAGAGTCGGTATCAAGTCGTGGGATTTAACGAGGCGAAAAAGGAAAGTGATATAAAAAATATTATAAGGCCATTATTTTGAGGGGGAAAAAAAATAAAAATTTCTTGCTCTGATTTTTGGGGCTGCGGAAAATGGGAAAAATGGGAACTGGCCGCCCCTCAGCCTGCGATAGCAATGCTCCTCAAATTTGACAGCTACGAGTGTTGAGCTGTCAATCAGTCCATCAGTCAGTCGGTCAATCAATCAATCGATCGCCCGATCGATCGGGACCACAGTCAAATGAATGAAGGCGGCGGCAAACAACAAAAAAACGGCGATAAAACTAAATGAAATATTTGTACAAATGGTTCCACCAGCGACTTGTTTGTTTTATAAGCAATTAAATTATTTAAGTGCAAAGCAAACAAAGTCAAAATGCCTTGCCTTGCCCGGCCTGGCCTTTACTTCACTTTTTCTCTCTCTCTCTCTACTTTTATTTCTTTCCTTTTTTCTTTATTTTGGGGACACGCCAGTTCTAATGAAGATTTCTAATGGTTGATTAAGTGCGTCGCTCAAAGGAGGAGAAAAGTGCACGGAAAACAACAGGGGAGATCACTCTGGTCGGTTTTCAGATCATTTTTAGCTGGTTTTCTTATATATGATGAATCTTTGGGTTCTTTTAGTATGCTATACCATTTTTCAGATCATTTTCACTTTTAGTTTTGTGTCTTCTTTTGATACAATGTTTGATATAATGATTTTTGTGTTACTAGGTTTTATATAATGATCTTAGCTTGCGCTATACCATTTTTCAGATCATTTTAACGTTTAGTCTTGTGTATTTTTTTGATACAATGTCTGATATAATGATCTAACCATGTTGTAAACCATTGTTAAGATCACTTGAATGATTGTTTGTGCTACAAGGTTTTATATAATGATCTTAGCTTGCACTATACCATTTTTCAGATCATTTTGACGTATACTATGCTTGATATAATGTTCAAACCATGTATATAACATTTTTCTGATCATTTTCATTATGGGAACTTGTATATGATAAATAGTTGGGTTCTTATATTATGATATACCATTATTCAGATCCTTTTGACACATAGTTTTTTTTTTACCACACTATATACCATATTTAATTTAATTTTAATAGTCTCAAAATTTTACAGAAGCAAAAAGTACTCCCCCTTGTGATCTTAGGTCAGTTTCATGCATCGCAAGTGATCTCTTATTTCTTTCTGTGTGTGTGTGGCATGGAAAAGG
>JAEIIF010017647.1:0-18557 GCA_018874455.1 Drosophila trapezifrons | reverse complement strand
TTTAAAAAATGAGTTTTGGCCAAGGAAAGTGGTCGGCTGGACCATAGTGCACTGGCTTAATCGGGACTTTAATTCCCATCGAAGTAAGAGGGTTAAGTGCAATAAACCGCTATAAGCGCCTCTTGTAACCGAACAGTCATGGTTTGAGAGCTTAAACCTTAAAGCTCCGCCAGTCTGCCGAAATGTCGCGCGGGTCTTAGCGCGAATCAGGACCTCTTACCACCTCAGGAGCCACCTCCACTCCGGCCACACCACTGACCATTTGGCAAGCTGAAACGCTCTGATTCCGGAGTGGAATTTCCCGCACTTACATTGCCATTTTCCGGCATTACATTCATTACGAGGGCAGGACTTGGCCCGGGATAATTGCACTTGTCAGCATTTGTTTTACACTGACCAACACACGACCTCCGGCTGCCAGTCCCAATTCCCAGTTCCTAGCTCCCACTTCCATGTGTAGTTTTATATTTCGGTCAGCACACTTTATGTTCTCCCCAGCTGGAAATGGCGTAACATAAATTGCCATTGTGTGCAATAAAGTGCAAATAAAATAAAGTAAAACGGAAAAGTTTACATTTTATGTATAAATATTGCATGTGAAAGTAAATCGTGCGGGGTTTTCTTCCTCACTTACCCCTTCTTTCGTGTTGTTGCGAATTTATTGCATGCCATTTGAACGTTTTGCTGAATTATTGTAAACGTAAATTGAAAAAGGCAAAGAAAGCGAAATAAATATCAAGGAATGTTGCCTGGACCTGCTACCGCAGTTTCCTTGTTTTCCTTATTTTTTGTTGCTCTTTTTTTTTAAGGGCCTGGCATGGTCAGTGCAGCGTGAAACAAAGGCCAAACAGTTGCATTACCCGGTCCACAAAAAAAAAGGAGCACATTTCGGTTGGCTGCCCAAGCTGCGCACACACTTTAATATAAATATTTACTCAAGACCCCTTTCACCCCGACTCTGTGTCTAGACATTTGCATTTTTATTCAAATCAAAAGAAAATTTGCCACACAAAAGCCAAAAATCAATTTTCATCCGCCAGAAAAAGGAAAAGGGTCTGGGTCTGAGAGTCTCAAAGTGAAACAAATTGGAGCAGGCGGAGGCGGTGGGGGTTAGTAAGGGATTAATGTGAAATTTAAATATAAATATCCGGCGAGACACTCGAGAACTTACAATAAAATGTAAATATTTCATAGATAAATTCAGAACAAGCGAGAACCCTTTTTGGCCTGCGGTCGTGGCCTTTGTTTAACCCTTTTATTTTGTCGGGGGCCCAGTACTTAGGAGGATTTTTTGGCCTGATTTTGACAGGCCTAATGGAGGCTTACACGATGTTGTTGTCTGCTCATCGAATAAGTGGGTTTTGGGTATTCCAGGAAGCTTAGCAGTTCATCAAACCGTGCTCAGCGGCTTAACTTTGCCTCTAATTCAATTGCCGAGCATTGCAGGGGCATTACGTGATCCGGTAATACGCAAATGTCAAAGTGCCGCTGCTGCTGCTGGCTCAATTTTGTGTCAACGACGTAGTTCAGGTAATTTCCGTAGAAACTTTGGCAGCCATTTTGCCGTTGCCGTTGCCGCTGCCATCTTATTTATGTGCGCTCATAACTCAACTGTAAATGTCGCCGCCACCACACGCACACACACGAGCACACGACCCAGCCAAGTGCTCGTAGTTTCCGTTTCCGGCGCTTAGTTGCCTGGCAGCCGCCTTGCAAAATTAACAACAATGGCGGTGCTAAAGACGTCGCCTCATCTTCCCAGTGTGCGTGTGTGCCGTGGCTTTTGTGGCTTTAAGTAGCGAAATGTGCCAGGTCACCCAGACATTCCTCCTTCCAGGATCCGCATCCGCATCCGGATCTCCCCCGCCATTTAGTTGCTGATTTTCTTACACTTTTTAGCGCTGCTGCTAGTTCGAGGTTTTTGTACGTGCAATGCATTCGCCACTCCTGCGACCTGCGACTTACGACTCCCGACTAAACCTGAATGCGAATGCGAGTGCGACTATGAATGCCAGTGTGCGTGTGTGAGTGGGTGTGTGTGTGTGTGCGGGCATTGTAGTTTTCGGGGGGTTAAGTGCTTAAGGTGAGGGAGCCATGGGTTAAGCGCCGGGGATTTATGTAGTCTCTTGCCCCGACACGGGCCAATTGAAATGTCACGTCGGACGATGAATGTGAGCGTAATGAAGCGGTTAATGTGGTGGGAAAACCTTATCAAAGAAAATTATAGAAAATTCTCAGAAATTGTGAAAAATATCCAAAGAGAACTCTTTTCGCATAAATTGCAAACTTAAATAAAGGTGTGAACTTTAAAGAAATAGAAATAGATTGTGTAAGAAAGTTATAGAATCCAACCAAGTCAAGATCAACTTGTATTTCAAGCTGTTCCCACCGAAAATGAATATGTTTTGAATTTCCAAAGATTTTTATTCAACAAATCGTCGTCCTTTAATAGTATGAGCCAAAATCCTACTTAAAAATTCTGATAATATCATTGATAAATAGTTTAAAATTAGCAAATCAAGCAAAAGCAATTATATTCATATTTATTCAAACATAAAAACCATTAAAATAAATAAATAAACAACCACAGCAATTAAAAAGCAGTTACGCTTATCAATAATGTGTAAGCCAACATTCATAAATGTTTAGTTCCGGAAAAGTAAAAGCAACTAATACATTTTATACGAGCAGCAGCAAAAATGTATAAATTAAGCTAATAGGATCAACAGATTTCAATACATGACAACTGTCATAATAAATATTTCGAAAATGTAATAATAAATAATTGCATTTTTCCCTGCGAGCAGAGTTCGGTATGGAAAGTGGCTACTGCTGGCCACTTCCGCAAATGAATTGAAAACATCATTTGGCTAATTAACATTTGATAATCCGAACCAGGAAGCATATAACCATAGTTTTAAATACAATTTATACGCGCTAGTCCGACGGTCGCCGCGGTTGGTCATTCAATGCCATTTCAAATGGCATAGATACATTTTCCATTGTCATATTTTCGACCATTTTCCAATCCGTTTCTATGGCAGCCGCTCGTGTGCATGGAAAGCGTTTTAAAATGTCAATCCAAATGAATGTTTTATTTGTGATGATGCAGCAGCAGTAGCAGCCACAGCAGCCATCAATTTATATGCCAGAGCATAAATGTGGCTTCGATAGGGAATAATGGCAGCTGACGTTTTATTTAATTCGCACGAATGCATTCGATTTATGCATTTGGAAAGTTCTATCCCCTGTCTCTGCCCCTTATTTCCCTGAATTGGGGCCACCATATATACATATATATGCATTTTTTAAGTTTTACTTTTATCTGGGCGAGAATAGAACCGTAACTTGTTCAGCAAGTTGTCCGTTGATAGCGACAGCAATTTGCGTCTTCACTTTCATGATGCTGGCAATTCTTGTACAGGGGAAAAAAATTATATATTCTATTATAAGTTTTATAATTAATTCGTAAACTAATAATAATTTAGTTGCATTTATTTTTAAGAAAAACTTAATCAAATCATAGAAACCTTTTGGAGTATTTAACTTTAATTTTATTTTGTTTAAAAGTAACACAGTCATTTCCTGAGCTCTTAACGCTTAAGTACAATCCCAATTAAAGTCCCTGTACTGAATACCTTTATTATTTTCGCTTTGTGTACGTATTCTATATACTTACTACCTCGCGAATCTCAAGATTCTCCTTGCTTCATCTGCTTCGTGGCAATGAACTTTGTGGCATGATGCAGCCGGTAAGAAGAGTTCCTTGGTTTATCTGTATCTGTCAGTTTCCCCAGTGTTGGCCGAGAGCTGTCAAACTTGTTTTGGTTGCCAACGAAACCGAAATGAAGCTTGTTTCGGTTCTGGTCTTGATTCGTCGTGCGGTGGTACATGTTGCATGCCGCAAGTGGCAGCCCATCCCATTCCATCTCCATCCAATCTTCGCCAAACGACATTTGCTGACCTTACGGATATGAAACGATAATGTTTCGCTCTTACGCTGCTATTCACCGATATCGTGTCCTCCGGACCGAATGCATATAAATGAGCAGAAGAGCCTCAAGGATATCTGACGCGAGCTCGTATCCGTTGTCACAGTGGGCACTGAGAAAAATCAACAACCTTTTGGGGATGACTGGATATCATAGACAAGCATTCCTAAATTAGATAAAAGGAGCCTTATAGACTCTGTTTTAGTTTTAAAGGCTTACAAATATTTTAAATTAAATTAAATATGTTTAAACATTTTTTTAACAACCTAGGATAGACTCCCTCCTATCTTCACAACCCTCTTGTTTTTTTTTAGAGTGCATCTGGCTGGTAACAGGAAGATACATGGAAAACAATCAAATGGCTGGCGAAAAGAACACACGCATCGGAGGAACAGAAAGAAAAAGAAAGACAAGGCGAGGCTGGGCGGGCGGACAAAAGATTGCCTTAGGTTTCCCATACACTCCTTCATCTGCTCATTCGTTCAGTCATTCATTCTCGCATTCATTCTGGTTGCCTGGCAGTGTCGCTTTGCATGTGTGTCCGTCCCTCAGCATATCTCTCGCTCCCTCAGAGGCCCACAGGGCGTATACGTAACGCTGCCACTGCGAAGGCTTTTGTTCAACATGACAAAGACATGACAGCGACAGGAGAAGCAGCAGCAGCAGCAGCAGCAGCAGCAGCAGCAGCAGCAGCAGCAGAAGAAAGCACGCAAGAAGTACAACAACCACGAAATGACGCTCTTTGTAATGCTTTTAATGCTTTCAAAATGCTTCCCGGATTGATTTATGGCCAAGACCACTAAGAAAAAAAACGAGGAAAGCACAGCCAGGACTAAGACCCGGCATTGACAAATCAATAGGCAGCTTTAGAGGTCAAAAAGATGGACCTGGGCTTGGGGATTACTTTCCGGGAAAGTTATGAAGAGATATCTTTTTTGCGACGCTTTAAATTTATTGAAGTTGCTTTCCTTCGCCTCGGCCATTCCATCCCATCCATTTATTAGCCCGCTCGGAGAATGACAACTGAAGCAGCAGCACTCTATTGTCACCAGACCATTCATCAATTTCACTTACTTTCCCATTCTGATGGAAAACTGGCAGCCAGAGGAAAATGAACCGCATCTGGAGGAGGATGGGTGGTGGTGCTAAAAATCCTATGGCCTTGGGTGGGTAAACATTGTCTAACTCGTTGCTTTGTTTTGCTTTCATTGAAAGTTCTGTGCTGTCGCTGATTTGCATATAGAAAACTTGTTAATAATGCCAGCGAGGGTATGATATGGTGGGGGAAAATAAGCTACCTAATATTAGTGCTGTCAATTTATCGTTTTTTTAGCCCATATATATTTAAAGTCACTTGTTGCGCCTTGTAAATTAAATCACACTATTCTTAAGTCGATTTAATTAATTCTCAATATTTATATCATATATAGTTTTACTAATCTGTTTTTTTCAATTACCTGAAATATTTTATTTAAAACAAAATTTACAAAAATGTTAGTCTCAAAATACAAGCACACCAAGAATACCCCTGAGACGAACGAGAAAACGACGAGCAGGCGAGTAAGCATTCCGACGAGTAAAAAAGACGATCAAAGACGACGAGTGAGAGATCAGAACGACAAGCTAAATTGACGAGAGGTAAGGGCTTACGCGGGTACGACGATCCTACAACTTTAAACTTATATATTTTATATACATATGTGAACATTATTTTACATGAACAAATTTTAATCATTTAATTTATAAAAATTAAATAATCTCACAAATATTTTATTTAAATATTTATTTATTAGTACATCTTTATTTTCATTTAATTTACTATTCAAAAACAAGAACACTCAATAGGTTTTGATTAATTTTGAATTTTTTTTAACGTATTTTTCATTTTTCGCATATTATCCCATTTTACTTTAATTTCCGTTTAGATATATTGTTGGCACCACTGCCACCCATGCCACAACAAGGAGCAACAACTTTTCCAACCGGCTTAGATGAAAGTTTTGTGATTGAGTTTTTGACAGTTTCTCTGAGGGATTCCCCCAGTTCCGTCCCCCAAAAAAGGTGTCTGCACTAAGCTTGTTTTGATTTCCCGTTTATTGTTTTTGCTCAGCTGCCTTCGGAAAGTTTTCCAGCTGCTAATTGCTTGAGCTCATAATTAGAACAAATGCAAATGAATGTTACGGATTTTGCAACCCCGACCGCAGAGCCTCCTTTTTCACACCGAATACGAATATTTTTGCAAATTTATGCAAATGACAGAACGCGTTAAAATTCACGACTAATTAGCCCGAAAAGTTAAATGAAAGCACAAAGTATTTGGCATTAATTTATGTTGAAAACCCATTCTTTGTGACGCCTGACAGTTTTTTTTTTTTGTATTTTTTTGTTGCCTACGATTTGCATAAACAAATGCAAACGAATGCCAAATCAACGACTGCCACGCCCACCTGCTGTTCGTCCGGGAAAACTTTGGCCATACAACTTTGGCCATGCAGAAAGCATTCACCATTTATTCTGTTGTTTCCTCCTTGGCTGCCAAAATGTAGGGAAACTTTTCGACATAGCAACATTTTTAACAAAAAATTATAATACAAAATGCACATTAAAATATGATATATATTTCTATATATAATTTGCATTTAACTTTAAAAAATACCTTGTTATAATCAATAGCATCAGTCTTGAATAAAATCCATTTAAATTGTTTTAAATATGCAAAAGGATGAGCTTAATTAGTGTGTCATGTGGCCAGTTCCACATCGATTTGGTCAACTCTTTAATGCAATTCACTGGACGCCAGTTATTTAACGCATGGGCCAATTTGTGGCTTGAATAATTACAATTAACAATGGTTTTTTTCCCCCTCTTTTAATGTCATCAATAATAAATTGAAATGTAATGCTTTGGGGTTAAGCGGATAAAGGATATTGATATAAATAATTTGAAGAATCCCTTATGTTTGCGGAAGTAAATTAAATTAAGGTATTTATATGATTATTTTGTAATTTTAAGGCAAAGAATTCATTAAGTGATAAGTTCTTGAAGTAAATTAAGTTAATTAAGGCTGTTTCAATCATATAAATTTTAGTTTTAAAGCCGCTAGCTGCTTTAAACAATTTTTAAGTTTATTTAAATGGTGAAATGCATTTAAGACAAAGAAAAAATCCAAAAATAAATAACATATGTATATAATAAACCAAGCTACTTTCAAAATCACACCTTTTTCCATAGTTTAAATTATTTAAATAGATTGCCAGCTTTATATTTAAAGTTTTCAATGCCTTGAATCCCACAATACATTTGATACATGTCTGTTTTCCACCCGCTTTTCACTTTTCCACATCCTGAACTATGCTCACTTTGATGGGCAACACGAAATGAAATGCGCAAAATGCTGGGCCCTCAATTTCCCCCGAAGCTAATTCGAGAACACAGCGAAACAGCAACAAATTTTTGGGAAATTCGGAATTCATCTGTTGTCGCTGACGTTGTTGCAATTAGCCCTGAAATGCGGTTCAATTAGGGCAGTACACGCCCCCAGCGGGTGGCCAGTGGACGGTGGGCGATGGGCGGTGATGAGTGGGCATGGTCCGGAGCCGACAGCTAGCCGCTAATTTGCATATTGCATTACACGAAATTCCAAACTAGCGGCGGAATTGTATGGGTTCCGTTTGTACAGAGAAAAATTATAAAGAAGAAATATTTTTAAAATATATTAAAATATTTAAAAAATATATTTTCTTTAAAATTCTTGTATAAAATACTTAAAACAAATTGACGTTGTTTTACATAAAAACCAAGGAATTGAGCTATACTTTTTTAGCATTTAAAGATAATTTAAAATGGTAAATAATTATAAATAAAATAAATGAAACTTTGCGGAGGTGTAACCAAAACTTGAGTCTTCAAGAAAAGTCTCGAAAGAACATTACTCTTCTCTTACTTTAAATACAATAAATTAATGTTTGCAAGCCAAAAATTATAGAAAATATATTCTGAATATATATAAAATATATATAAATAAATATTTCTTTTTCAGTGCTTTAGGAATCAGTTTACGGCTCTCACTCACCAAACCCGTACAATGTTTCCCGGCTTAATTAAAAATTTTCCGCCAAATGGCGCCCCCTTGCAGTGCATCAATAATTCGATTGTCCCGGCAGACTAAGTGGAAGCTATATTTCGTAAATTCAAAGATCTAACCAAATTGAAATTATTTTATTTTATTTTTAGATGAGATCAAGTTATCCCTGTAGCATTTGCAGTATTGATTTTGTCATAAACAGGCTGTCGATGACGGCTCCCCTAATGCGTCCGTTAACTCGCCAATAAGCAGCAAATCCTGCCTGTCGCTCCGTCGCCGTCTCTCGTCGGTTGTATTCCTTTAAAGATAAAACGGCGTAAACGTCAATTATGGGGGCGTACATCGCCGGATCCGGGGACTCCAAGCCCAAACCCGGATGATTGAATGATGGAGGCTCGTTGTCGGAAACAAAAACTAAACCAACAGAACGCTTAAACCTCGTCAACGCCAACGGGCGGCAGCCACGGGAGTGACATTTTTTGAAAGTAATCCCCACGCCAGGACGAAATGTTTGATTTATGTCAACGTGAGGGAAGGGCTCTGCCCCATTAGCTAGTTCTGCTCGGTTGTGTTTAGTTCGGGGAGTATGCGGGTCCCGAGTGCAAATTTTCCGCGGGACATGTGGCTTGGTTTTGAGAATCTCAAAAAGTTTCAGTTGCTATTTGCAGTTTAAAATGCTGATTCATTTTGAGGGGAAACTCTTGAAAAACGCGTATATATATAAAGTTGAATTTACATCTTTAAATTTACTTTTTTTGCGTTTAAAATGAGTTGAATTTTGTAAAAAATGCCTTTAAGAAACCTTTCTGGCTGTAATATTTTTTCTATAATACATTTTAGAAAGTCTGCATTTAAATAAAATCGTATTACGATTTTATAACACATAAAACGTTGGAATATTATAATAAAGGCCAATGAGCTTTAAACAAAAACCCATAATAATTCCTGCATATAAATAGAGATATTAATCAGCAGCTAAGCTCTTTTTGTTGACCAAAATAAACTAATTAGTTTGCACTCATTGAAATCCAATTAGCCGGCTAATTTCAGGTTGTGTACTCATAATTAATCAAACGCTTGAATAAAATGAATTATAATTTCTAATGAGCTAATTTCCAAGCGATGCAGGCCTTGAAGCCATAATTGGCGTTTCCTAGGAAACGAATTGACCAAAATGGTGCAGCTGAAGCAGAAAATGGCTAACGGGATGGCCCATAGAAGCCACATGAGTTAATTTTGAATTTCCCAGAATGCCAGAGACGGATATGAATCCTTTTAGAAGAATATTAACAGGCTAAAAAGGGGCTTTGCCAGGGTCCTGTGGCCAGTATTCCAGCCGTTTTAGCCTTTACCTTTACAAAATAAATGTAGAAAAATAATTTGAATATTATTATGCACTTTATTAATGATATATTGCCTTTTTTTAATGTTCTTATAAATAAATTGAAGTCACAATTAAATTAAAAACACCATAAATACAATTAGGTGACATTTGTATATCTTAATTCGCGTTTCATAATAAACCAATAAATCAAATGCTCACAGACAAAAACAAAGGATGCCAGGCCTAATGAGACGATCAGCAAACGCCATATCCAGGTGAGATCGGACACCTTAAATTCCCTGAATGCCACATAGGGAATGGGATTCATCTGGGTGATAATACCCAAAAAGATCATCTCACGCAGCGTTTCCTGCTTCCAATAATCCAGCAGTCCGGCATCCTGAGTGCGATGAATGAGCTCGTTGATGGGATGTTCGTAGATGGAGTTGGCCTGCATGGGCAACGACAACAGGACCCTGGCTCGGATAATTGCCATTTCCGGAAGGAAGCAGAAGACCGGCTGCTCGAACAGCTCCTGCCGCTTGGCCGTGATCAGCCACTCGGTGTCTAAGGCGGAGTATGACTGGGAGCTGTTCAGGCCTCTCCTCATAACGTGAAAGTCCTTTGTGCTGACGAACTGAATCTTGTTCCGTATCGCACGAATAGGCCGCTCCCAATCGAATCCGGATAGATAGAAGCGCTCGGCCTCGTCGAAATATACGCTTACTGGAGAGTCTCTCAAGTCCTCAAAGTTGGAGATCTGCCGGGCCTTGGGACGCTTGGTCAGGAGAGTCTTCAAGTGAGCAGCGTAGAGTGTGCTCAGCACAAGGCCCAACAAGAACAGACTAGCATTCGTGACCCTCGAGCTTAGGGTGTTCCTGGCTCTCATATTGTAGGACTGACCGATAATTCCCGATATCATGCGCTCGTTCAGCACAAGACTGGACCAATCCACTCCCTTCTGGAGCAGCAGAGCTCCGAAGCAGGTGTCCAGGATGTTAAAGATGTAGTAGAAAATGATCAGGACTAACAGGAACTGTACGCTGACCATGACCACGTATACATCGGCAGTGCGTATTTCCCGGGCACATGGAACCACCACAAACCAGAGCCCCAAGTCGTAGATGCTCGAGAAAACTCCCGACTCACTGGGCATCTCATAGCCACACAAGCTAATGGGCATGCCAATGGTCCCATTGAGGGTCATGTTCCGGAGCAGGAAGAGGTTCAGCCGCTCGCCTGGCACAATGTCCCTCTCCCAACGGAAGGTGAAGTTATAGATCCGGGTGAACTCGAGGAGTAACTTGTACACATAGCCTGACATCTGTAGTTTTCCGGTCTCCCGATTCCGATAGACTATCGAGCGGGGCGCAAACTGATCGGGAAGGGTCAGTATGTATCTGCCGTAGTAGTTCCGAATTCGGGTGAAAATGGGTTCCTGGCTTGGATCCACCTCCAGCCATCGCTTCGGTGCATAGGGCTGTAAGCGATGTATCCTATTTCCTTGACCAATTACTCCTACGTCCAGGAATCTTAGGTGTTCCGCTGTCCTGGCCATCTCATCCGATGGTTCCTTCTCCCATCTTCGGTAGAGCAAAAGCCTGACTTTCCTCATATTCAGCAGACTCCGATCGAGGGCCTGCCACAAATCAGAGTCCCACTTGGGATTTCCTGTCTGCCAGATCAGGGCCAACATCTCATTGTTGTAGCTGCTCCTCAAGGGGAGGTTCATGTGCTCATCAAAGTTCAAGACAGGCAGGGAAGATCTCTCTATACCGAAGGCATCACTCAGAGGGTTACGGCTATGTCTTAGGAAGAGAACTGTTTCGTAGGGCTTATCCCTGTAGATGTTGGCCAGAATGGGATCTAGCCAGCTGGTATCGTTGGCCAGAAGTAGGAGCGGAACCAGTAGCGGCCACATGTTCCTAGTGAATGAGGGGAAAACCAAGAAAACGCCTCTACAAACATTATCCTTAGAATAAACGTTAATTAGCAGAGGTTATAAATGATTTGAGGACTCGCCTAATGGCCTACGGATTGCAGGGCATTGAAAAATGGCCGTCATTAGCATTAAGTTTTACGGCGTACTAACTGGAGCAATTATAAAGGGAAAATATATATTAAATGGCTGAGTGAACTCTCGTTATTTCCATCACCGGTTGAATATTTCCCAAATATATATTCTAATTGCCGTAGCAAATTGCTTGCAATGTTTTTATTTTCCTCCACAAACATCCCCTTGACTCCATTAAGCCTGTTTGCAATTGATTGCATATACGGTTTTGGTTTTGGCAAATATTTGTAATCAAAATATATTGCCTTTATTGATTGATACTTACCTAGTACGAGTATGTATGAGAAGGCCCTAATTGCTCGGGCGTGAATTATGCATTGTTTTCACTTTACATAAATCACTTCTCCGGAACAAGCTTTAACCTTAAACTGCTCATCAACTTTTCAACAAGTTTTTGCCACTTCCGCTCTCAAGTTGTGAATTTTCTAGGTTTGCACTTCCCTTTTTGCCGGCGTTTCTCCTTCAATTAAATAAGTTAAATGTGCAGAAATGAGCGGAAAGGATGTGAAATATGCGAGTTGCTTGAAGAGCGTGTCGCATTAATTTTCACGCGAGTGCATATTTGATTTTCCTTTATTCATATTTCTCTCGCTGCCTCAGCTTTTTCCCAGGCGAAAGTGTGTGCGTGTTTTTGCATAAAGTCGAGACGGGGTTTCCCCTTTCCGCGCCTCGTTGACATGCATAAAATTGCAGAGAACCCCGGCTAGGCATAATTTCCCCGTAGACGTAAGGACCGAGCAACGTGGCGTATGCGTAATGTAACATTAATTGTATTTATTTGCTTTGCTGATTGATTTCACCGGGCCGAGAGGAGGAGGAGGGGTTTTCATGGCCCACATCTTTTCCCGGGCCAAGACAATTTGGTTTATCAAAGTCATTTGGCTGCTGTTGGCCTAGAGGCAAAATGCCAGCCACGCCCACATAAATTAACGCAGATTTAACGAAGCGTTAACACAAAGGACGAGCCCCGGCGACGACGAGCAGCTGCCAGAGCCAGAGTCCTGGCAATCCTCCCCCCCCCCCGTATCTCCTCCTCCTGCGACTTTGCGACAAT
Organism: Drosophila trapezifrons; assembly: GCA_018874455.1. NCBI lineage: Eukaryota > Metazoa > Arthropoda > Insecta > Diptera > Drosophilidae > Drosophila > Drosophila trapezifrons. The sequence goes on along the minus strand of JAEIIF010017647.1, from coordinate 6,029 downwards.
AAATTTATTGGTTTTATCCTGCGAGCTTATCAAGTTCATCCACAGCTCGGAACATGTGCAGTAAATTTTTATGTCAAATGAGTTTCGGTAGCGCTTTTTCGTAATATAATTTATGCAAAAAATAATGAGCGCGCTTTTAGGCGCTGCTGGGAAAGCAACGGGAAAGCAAACGGGAAAGCTTCGGAAAAGCATATGTGGGTGTTCTGGGAAAAGTTATTAATTGATTCGGCTTTAAGGCTGTTGACTCAATGGCTCATCCACACACCGGTGGAGCATCCTTGAAAAGTTTCGGCAAAAGGGAAAAGTTTCCTTGGCACTTGAAAACCTGAAGCCGAATCCCCACGTTGTTGATGGGACTCCTGCGCCTAAGTAGGGTTGCTTAAGATTTCTTTCGACAATGTGTTAAGTGAAAATTGACACAGGCCAAAGGGGAGAACTTGCCATGATTGAACGCTTTTCCAAATGCGTTGGCCTTAAAGGCCCAAATCGTATCTCGGGAGTATTTAAAGTTTGTCAGCAGCAGAGGCAAAAAGTTGGCCATGTTAAGCTGTGAAATTGTTCGCCATTTTGCGGGCGCCACTTTCAGTTGTTCGCTGCTTCTTTTTTTAATTAAAAAAATTGGCCAACTAAAACGGGGACAGCCATTTGAACTTGCTCCTTGCTCCGCCATTTAATTTCCAATCTCTATTCCTGCGCCACTGTAGCAGAAAACTTTCTACAAAAATGTAATTAAAATACTGCAAATATTTGCCCAGTTCGAGTGCAGTTTCCTCTGCCGTCTGAGCCAATTGTGCAAGTCGCGTTGTCGGCTGGATCCTTGACCGCCTTTTGCCTTTTCCGCATCCTCTAATGCGGAGTATCCTGCGCTCATTTGTCTGCGTTCCGTGTCGCTTGCCTGGCAACTGTCAACAACTACCAGGCCGGCGGCCGCATCCTTTTCGAGTTTGCGCTTGTTTGTCATCCTTTTTGCGGTACCCAGCTTTCGCCCTTCACATGATTGCGGCTTCATGCTTTTGCATATTTCCCATGAATACAATTTCAGCATAGCCTCGCACACACACACACACACACTCATATAGAGGATTCCGCCGGAGAAGGACGAATTATGCGTGAATATTCGCTGATATGCAAACTGAGTTGTCACCGAAACACAGACAGGCTCAGGTTGTCGCCAAATCCAGCCTATATACGTGGGTTTATCTTTGGTTACTCTCGGTATGTGAAGAATTTAGTTGTCAACCTTGATTCGGGACCATTTATAGGGTCTGCGGCGGATGGAAGAGAGATGTGTCTACGTTGAGAATGCCAATTTATCAGGAGCCTTGTTGGAGAGTTGTACTATCGGAGAAGGGTTCTTAGAAGTTGGTGGTATGTAAGTGGTCTTGAGTGCATTCCCAAGAACTTAAATAAAACAGGCTATATACATTTCAGGAATTTATCTCATTTACTTTTTTAAGTAGGTTTTCTTTGGTTATTTGCGGAATTAGGTTGTCTCAGGTGAATATGTGAAATATTTTATATCTTAATATAAAGTCAATATTACTGGAAACTATTGGCGATATAAGGTTTTTAAAATTCGAATTTTTTTTAAGGCTGTAAAGGCAAATATAAACATATTTTAAATTTAGATTACTTAATAAAATTTTTGAAGCCTTTTTTTGGAGTTTATTTTTATGAAAGTCGCTTAAAAAATGGTTAAAAATGGTAACAATTTAAAATTATAAGAAAATTTCAATCAAAAATATAAACAAATTTAATAAATATCTTATTAAGTAACTTAGAAGCTTTTTAAGGTGGTAAATTAATGACATTATACATAATACATACTCTTTATTACATTTTAACAATTCTTGACTTTATGCCTTAAACCTGTTTCTTTTGTTTCTCGATTAAAACTAGAAAAGATCTCGAATCTTGAACCTTTTTTTTAGGTAATTAAAAGGTTGTAAGTTGAGTTTAGTAAACTAATAAAATTGTTGTAAGACCTAAAAGTACTTAATTCCAACACGTTTTTCTTTTCAAAGAAGATTTTCGAATAAAAACCGATGTTTGACGATGTTTGACAATGTTTGGCCATGTTTACCCTGTGGCTCTTGATCCAAAGCGTCTCGAAGCAACCTAAAAAAGAGAGCGCCAGACCGAAAACCAAAACAGAGAACCAGCCAGCCCCACACCCCACCAGGCCCCGCTTCCTAACCCACCGAAACGTAAGCGTCGAGCACGTGTAGTTGCTGCCCTCTGATTGGCCAGGGGCTTTCGCTTTTCGTTTCCGCAGAGAGCAGGCGAGCCGAGTGGCGGGCAAGCGAGGCTAAGAGAGCCCCGTAAGAGAGCAGGCAAACTGGTTTGCCAAACAAGAAGCACCCTGTATGCAGCTGCTCGCGGCAGACGAAGTGAATTCAGTTTTCAGTTGTTGTTCGGCGTTCCTCGTGGTCAGACACTACGTATACGCAGCATTACGTATACGGTGCTCTTGGCGTGGCTTCCGAAAAACGAAAATTCTGCATACCGGTTGCTTCCTGCCTTCGCACCAACGGTTTCACGTTACTCGTCGGGGTCTCTTTTCGGTTAAGAACTCTTGTTGAAAAAGTTATTTTATGAAGGAAAAATAAGTAGAAACATAATTGAAGTAAGCTGCGCCCCATAAGGTAAATCTATGCTGATTGCTCACATTTATTAATTCGTTGCCGTCGTGCGCTGCATTCTCGAGAACGGGTTTTACGGCATTCCCAATCGAATTCTGCACTGGCGTTGGTTTTTTATGTTCGTGACGAAAGTGAAGTTCCCTCCGATCATAATCTAAGCGTTTCCGTTTTTTTCGGTTCGCCAGTGTTAGTCGTAATTTACGGGATTTTGCAAATAAAAGCAGGCATAAGGCAAAACTCGCGAAAAAAAAGTTATTTAATATTCATACCGAACGGACTTGGAGGAAAAAAACCATCCGCCGCAGACAAACATAGCAACAAGTCGGCGCCAAGAGACTCTTGCGGGAAAAAAAAAGAACCGAATCCAACACCGCTGTGTTTATTAACATTCAGCTGAGAGCGTTTGGATAGGTAGAAAAGCGTCGTCTTCCGAGAATTGGCAGTTAATTTTTGAAATCACCTCCGGACCAAGCCAAGTTGAGAAAGAAAAAAAAAACAGGCCGAGAAAAAAGAACCAAAGAGAGACCGGAGACACCCGTAGGTGTTGTGTGTGAGTGTGTGTGAGTGTGCGTGTGATAACTGTGAAACTATATACCCAAGACAAAGAAGCAGCAGGTGAGTCCCCTCCCCGGATGACACTCGAGAACTGTTCGAGCCACCCACGCTGGCCAAGGAAATGGAAAGTTTCGCATCATTTCGTAATAATCACGCAAGTGCTGACGCCGCAAAAGAAAACTATAAGAAAATGTGTGAAAAAGAGGCGGAGAACTTGCAGATCGCAGCTAAAAAACCGATTACGCGACGCGTTCTAGATACATTTGGGTTGCATCGCAGATCTTGCCCAGATATTAGTCGCTTTATTCTTGAATGTGTGCCAAAATGAGAGGCAGCAGAAAAATAATAAACGCCAGCGACCGACCGACCGTCAGTTGTGTTTATTATTTTTATAATTTATTGCACAAGAACAACAACAACAAGAAGAGAACATATAGAATTCGGCGGCCGAGAACTGTGTGTTTGATTCCCGTCTGCATGCATCCACATTCCAGGGTGAAATGCATCTGCAAGATACACACGAAATGACACGGAATCCGGCGAGACAGACGCATAATAAACGATAAATTTCAGGGCAATGACAAAATTGCTGTTAACTGACCAGCAGCCACCAACATTTCGATTCTCTCTCTGGCTCGCCCTCCGCTTCGCTTTTGTTTGATCATTAATATCTTTTAGTTTCTTAAGTTTCTTTAGTTTCTTAAGTTTCTTTAGTTTCTTTAGTTTCTTTAGTTTAATATGCGAGCACAGAAAAGTCTGGGGAAAAGTTCATATATCTGTGGTGCCTGGTAGCCAACTTCAAGGTTACTTTAAACTCTATAGCTATATTTAAGGTGTCTTGCGGTTTGAAGAGCCTAACTAATGATCTTCAATGGATTTTAAGAACGTTTATCAATTATGTGGAAGAATTAAAGGTCATTGGATTTGTATTAGGGTTATTTCCAGGTAAATGCTTTATATTAGTTAAAGGAAAGCTTTAAGGGATGGGGTTTTCTGGCTTAAGAAACTAAGAAAATATTTTCAATGAACCTAAAGATACAAAGGGTTTCTTATAAGCCTTAAAATATTAGTATATGTCTCTTAAAGTATCTTCACAATAGAATAATCTAGTATTTGTACTAAAAAGCAATGAAATATCTAGAAATATTTACATATTTCTAGCAATTCCCAAGGTTAATTCTTTCTTAAATAAATAAAACCTTACTAATCTCTGAAAAATCTACGATTTATCCCATCTTAAAACCTTCAAATAAAGGTTCCCCAATGATTTGGCCAGCAAAATATTTGCAAAAGTATCCAGAGGCTGCCACATATACTGCAAACTCTCGGGAAATGGGTAGTTTAATGCTCCTATCACTCACTTCAAGGTTGGTCTACCCTCTAGAGCCATATGCCATCGAAAAAGGCTTAAAAAGCTTAGCTAATGATCCCCAATGAGTTGGCCGCGATAAAAGGCAACAAACACCGAAGAATGTTTGTGAAAATTAACCGAAAAAAGTAAAAATCAATGGCGTACAGCATGTAGTAGTAGGATTTGGCAATCGTTGTTTTGCCCAACAGATTTATGTTTGTGTGTTTGGTTTAGGCCAAAATATATCTCGCTGAGGTGCGTTCCAAGGGGGGAGGAGATGAGAAATGGGGAGGGGGAGGGGGGAAAGGGGTAGGTAGAGCGTAGAGCAGACACAGGCTGAGTGGCCGCCCGCTGCTATTTATAGGCGCTCAACAAACACACATACAAATGTATCTTGTGGATATACACACAGGCAAAAAGTTTTGCATCGCCCCCACCTCTGCTCTGTCTGGGGCTGTCTGCCTCATAAATATATATACCTATATACCATACGACAATGGCGAGACACAGAGAACCAGATCCAGAACCGAGAACCCATCGCCAAGTGGCTAACGATGGAGGATCGCCAGATCGCGGGATGGCCTGTTCGGGATCTCACTTCTAAGGCGAAGCAAGTTGCCTTTTGTCAGTTAGTTTCTGTGAAATCGAAAACAAGATTGATGCCTCCTCGCAACCGGACATTTGTGTGGCGGGGTGGGGCCTTGGCCAAAGGAGACAACGCAGCTGCTACACGGTACCGAAAAATATTGATTTTAAAAGGGAAATGTTACAATAAAAAAATATATAAGTTAGGGTTAGAGAGCAACTTAAATTATCCAAAGATAGCAAGGGTTTTTTTATGAGAGGTTGCTTCCAGGTTAAGTTACGAAAATTTACAATTATTAGTATGAATTTTAATAGTATTTATTTTAGTAAATTTTAATTGTAAGCTTATTCCCTCTGAACCGGAGAGCTTCTACTCAAAATACACCTTGTAACAGGCTGAGATCAAACCCTAACTGACTCAAATTAAACCTCTTTATGATCTTTTAAACCTCTATATGTTTTACGATCACTTATTTCTTGCTGTGCATGCGTATCTGTTTAATTGCCGTTGTTCATCTGTTTATAAAGAAAATACAGGGAACCCGGCATCTTGGCAATTTTCCTTTCAACTTTTCCCGCAACTTTTTTCTGTTTTTATTTTTTTTGGAAAAAGTGCGCAGTTATTTTTAAAGAAAAAATACTCAAAATACCAATCAGTTTGCGACCAGTTTCGTTTTTTCTTGCATAACAGCCAGCGGCAAGTGCAGAAATTGCAACTGCAACTGCCACTGCAACCGATGCGGAGGCTGCAGCGGCTGCTGCGGCTGCGGCTGCGCAGTAAATATCTTTAGTTTCGGGCATGACAAAAGCTGGCAAGCGATTCGCTTCATTCGCTGGCTACGTAATTGCAAGTTCGAGCGCAAAACTTGATACTTGGAGTGGAAAAGCCAAGCCAA
>JAEIIF010017618.1:0-21262 GCA_018874455.1 Drosophila trapezifrons | reverse complement strand
AAGCCTCTAATGAAAACTCTAATTATTGAAGTTTTTAATACAGTATCATAACACCATTAGCAACCCTATACTACCCACTCTCATTCTCATAAAGTTTTTAATAATTTGTGACTCTTTTTTCTTTTTTGTGTAATAGGTTACTTTCTGTCCGTAGAGGTATTTGTGAATCTTTAATTGTATTTAACTTTTTCGTTTTTTACGTTTCTCGACAACCTAGGGACCGCACTTCTTTTTACTTGCTCAATCGATAACAAAACTGCTCGGGCTGCTTTTCTAATCGATAGGTTACATGTTATTGGTTTTAAATTATACCTTATTTCCAATATGTAATATAACATTTGCACTATTTACAAATTATTAATTAATAACTAAACAGGGCTGTCCGTAGAGCAGGGCTTAACATGCTTTCAGTCCTAACTCAGATAAAACATTTCCCAGTGTAGATGCTAATTAAATTTGCTTATCCCCTTGCAGCTCCTCCTGTGCCTATCCTCGCTGCTCTCGGCTGCAGCTGTTATCACTTTGGCCCTGTTCAAGGTCTATGGGAGTTCGGGACTTCTGGGCGGTTGGGCGGATCGGTACCTTCCCATTATCCTCTTGGCTTTCCAGCTCGCCTTTGTAAGCTTTGGCCTTTATCCCCTGGCCGCTGTGGTCAGCAGCGAAGTGTTGCCGACAAAGGTATGCGGGGTAATCCCTATAGGGACCTATTATCTGGCTTATCTGTACTAATTGTGGGAATTCATTCTGCTACTACCCAGCTCCACGATTTACTGTACTCCTTGGCCTCTGCCTTCGCCTGGCTGCTGCTCTTTGGCATGATAGAGGTAAGTGCTCAGCGTAAAGCCGTTAAAGGAATTATACCAATTAAGCGGGATCTCCTTTCAGGCATTCAACGCGGTAAAGGCCACCATCGCCCCTGGACTGGTACTGTACCTGTGGGTCTTTGCCGGCGCCTCCATATTCGTGGGTCTTATTTCGCTGCCCCTTTTGCCGGAAACGCGGAATCGTCGACCATCGGCGGTGCAACGTGATCTGGGCTACGTGGACGACGGCGGAGTGGCCAAGGGATCTGCGGTGACCAATGGCCACATTTCCACACACATCTGAGATGCTCGAGTACTTACAACTCCTAGTTTTACCTTCGATATTAGTCAGAAACTTAGTTTTAAACTTACTAAAGTATACAGTTAAATAGGAATTTCGAAAAGAGTTGATGAACGCTTAAAAATATGGTACTAATTTTAATAAATGAAAAAAAAAACATTATCTAAAATGTTGGATTTTTATTTTTTAGAGGCTGGCTTGTAAGAGGAACTTATATATCCTTACAAATATATAATATATATAAAAACATATTTCTTAAATATTTTTATACAGAACTAACTCTTAAAAGTATGCCTCGAAATATCCTTAGTTTCCCACTCACACCAGAGACTTTCAGCACTGATTACTCATCCGCCTGGCAACGCCGAGATCCGGAAACCCATAAAGAATTATGTCGCGCACGTCACTTAAGTTTTAAGCCCACAACTTTATCTTTTACCGCGAATCTTGCTTGTTTGGCAGCGGGTCATAGAAGCCTGTACGGGTATCTTATCTCGCTGACGCTCAGCAAACAATCTTTCTTCATAAAAGAATAATTTGTGATAAAAGTTACGGTAGGTGGTGTCTGCTCTGCCGTCAAGCACAGAAGTCTAGAAAGATATTCTTATGAAATTGTTCATGTACAGTCGCTATTCACTCAAGGGTAAATATCTTTTGAGGATATAAATTGTATTTGTAAAACTAAATACATACATATATACTATATTTTATTATCCAACATTTGCCTAGAAATCTTTTCTAGATATATGTAAGACTTAAAAACCTTCTGCCCCATAATAAGGAGCGAATTTAGACAATCTTTCATCTTTCTTTTAAATTAAAACATGACTTAGGTATTAAGTATCACAGTCGACTGTAGCAATCTTACTTGTTATCCCACATCCAAAGAGAGCTTTCGCCGTTAGGGGGTATGTACTGTATGTGGTACACGTTTTCATTTCAAACAGATGTCTCACATTTGCACTTGGGAAAGATGCTCACTTGTGACTTACTCGTGCCTTACTTTTTCCACTATATTTATCTTTTATATAATCAGATAACATTTAATTTGAACATTAATGGGCGCTAACTATATCAAAACAGCTCTATCATAATGCAAGAAAATGAGTTGACAGAAATTTCTTAGCAAATATATATGTGTCTCGGCAGAGATTAGAAAAAAGTTTATTCAAAAAACTAAAGCAATAAAACGATTGTTGTGATTACCATAATACTGATTACTAAATATCAATATTTATTATCAATGAAATTATATTCGTATTATTACTATAAGTATTATTATATTGTTGCAGTTAACACAAAGGAAGTAGTTCAAAGATAATTAAATAAAAAATACGAAATTAATACTTATAAGTGACAAAGTCTATTGTTCCCGATAATATGCTTGTCTGTACTACTTTTTTAAGATTATTAATGAACTTGAACCACGTCAGTCGCCTCCAACCTGAGATATTCCAGATCACTCATCTGCAGGCGCCACCACGCATCACTTTCGCATGGCAAAGAATCCCCTTTTAATTCATTCACGGCGCCAACTAATCCTAATTTACGCTGTTACGGGCTGAGTTGGCCCGTATATATGGTCAAAATGCGCGACATTTCTCCGGGGCAGGTATCTGGACGGAGCAAATATTTGCACGTCTAAAGCTTAATTTACAACTGCAATTATTTAAACGCCGCTGACTCGCTCTCCCTCTCTGGTTGCCTGTGACGGTGGGAGGAGTGCCGAGTTCCGCAGAGTGCCAGAGAGTAGACACTCCTCCCAATGCGACCCCTGCTGTATCGAACGCATATCAAATCAGGAAAAATAAAACAAACCTCAACCATATATGTAAATAATTGTAATCGGCCCAAGGGGTAGCAATAACAAATTTGCATTAACACCCTGGGGCAATAATTAACTATTCTCAGCTGCTGCTGCTGTGACTGTGGATTTGCTTTGCTCTCGTTTTTCCAGAGCATAATGAGGCAGTGATAACGGTCTATAATCTACGCTGCTCGTAGCCGCTTTTCGCTCCGCTCAGCTCGTGTAAGCTCGTTTACGATCTAGTGCAATATATATAAATATTATCATCCAGCCACTGGTCTCGCTTAGTTAAACGCGAACACTTACGGACCCGCAACGGACCCTGGATCCGGTGGAAAAGTTAATTAATCGGAGGACTCTCCGGCCTATGATTTTATCGGCTAATCTTTAACCAAAAAAAAAAAAAAAAGCTCCAGCAACAATGAGTTCCCCAGGCAGTGCTAAATACCAGTACCTGGCAGCCATAAGTGGTTAGTGGTAGAAAAAAAAGGAGTGAGCCATTTTTCTAATGGCATCCATAAATTATTAAAAAGCTAAATGAAGTAATATAATATTTATGCTATATTAAATCTATATTGAAGTTAAACTAATATTTATTAGTGAAAACAAAACTAAAGAGTATCTCTTTGTGCATAAATATTTAATAAAAACTATAAGAAATTTACAAAAATTAAAATTAAAATATAAACTTGCAAACTCAACCGTAAGGGAAAACTAATGGGAATTAAATAAATATGGGAATTAATTAAATAAATTCAAAGACTGCCAAATGCATATTTGTCCAGTTAATGAACTGTAAACAAAATGATTTGTTTTTAATTATCCTTACAGTTAATATTATTACCATATCGTATGGCGCGTTTTGCGGTTGGCCCTCGTCCAGTTTTCTGGAATTGGCATCTGATAAAAGCCCCCTGGACACGGGTCCTTTGACCAAACAGGATCAGGGCTGGGTGGCGTCGACCATTTGTTTGGGTGGCTTATTCGGCACCATTGTGTTCGCCTGGCTCTCGGACAAGATTGGCCGCAAATGGAGCATCATGTGGATGGCGCTCCCCAACTTGGTACTGCATTATATTTATAATATTAAGGATTATTTTTATAAACGGATTATATTGCAGCTTGGCTGGATTATCATACCCTTTGCCCGAACCCCGACGCACTTAATCATCGCCAGATTTATAGGAGGAGCTGCCGGCGGAGGATGCTTCACCGTCATTCCCATTTACATAGCCGAGCTGGCTGCCGACAGGTGAGACATTTCGCTGTCCGGGATGTTATGGCATGCTCTTTGAAGTATTTTATGCTAATATTACATCAGAATGTGTGAGAAGTCATAGTAAAATATTAAATTTATTGTTTGCCAGCGTTCGTGGAGTTTTGGGCACCTTCCTGGTGCTCACTTGCAACGGCGGAGTGCTCCTGGCATTTGTCCTGGGCTACTACTTCGACTACGCCACAGTGTCTTGGATTGTCTCCACCTTATCCTTTGTGTTTGTGGGCTGCTTCTGGTTTATGCCAGAGACCCCCCAGTACCTGGCCAAGCTCAAGAGGGTGGAGGCGGCAGAGCACTCGCTGCGTTATTACCGCAACATAAGATCCCATCCGGCCAAGGAGCTCAACGAGGAACTGCAACTGGAATTGCAGAAGCTGCAGACCACTGAGAAAGCCGCAGTGGATGGCGACGATAATGATGATGACGATGGGGAAACCAAGGGTGTGACCTGGGCGGATTTTGGTAAGCAATTTTGGATAATTGATTGAAGCTCATTATGCTTCGGAATCTACATTTAAGGAGGGAATGCGTACTGTGTCTGTATGTCCACAAATGTCTTATTTCAGGACTAATTTTACTTAAAATTAAGTAATTAACCATTTAGATTGAGCTTAAAGAAGAACAATTTTAAGGAAAAATCGAAATGTAAAGATTTAATTGACTTTTAAATTTGTATGCGACCACGCTGCGTATACGCAATATGGGCATAAGTTAATTCTTTACATTAAATATGTTATTTTCTGTGTTCCGCTTTCTTTACAGCTGAGGTCAAGACCCGGAAGGCTTTCCTCATCGGCCTTGGGCTGATTATGTTCAACCAGCTGTGCGGATGCTTCGCCATGCTGAACTACACGGCCGTGATCTTCGAGCAGGCGGGCGCCAGTATGCCTCCGACGGTGGCAGCCATTATCGTGGGAGCTATCCAGCTGCTCGGAACCTATGCATCCACGCTCCTGGTGGAGCGTCTGGGCCGGAGGATACTGCTTTTGGTGTCGGCACTGGGAATTGGACTGGGCCAGAGTGCCATGGGCACCTACAGCTACTTCCAGGTGCTGGGCAAGCATGTGGAGTCCTTCAGCTGGGTGCCCATCGCTGGCTTCTCGTTCATGCTGTTCCTGGCTGCCTGGGGACTGCTCTCCCTGCCCTTCCTGGTGATCTCGGAGATACTGCCGCCAAAGATCAGGAGCACGGCGATCATGTTGCTCATGTCGGTGCTCTGGTTAATTTCCACCTGCACCATTAAGGTGAGATATTAGAGGAAACCTTTATTTTTATAAAGAAATATTATTATCTAAATTTATCTACAGATGATGCCCATTTTCACGGTCACCCTGGGAATGCATGGAACCGTCTTCATGTTTGCCAGTTTGTCCTTCGGAGCAGCACTTTTCATCGCCATCTTTGTTCCTGAAACCAAAGGAAAGACAGTTGAGGCCCTTTTGGCCAGCCTTTAGTGTTAATAAATTATTTCAAACTGACTTGTTATTGTTTTTAATAAAATCTCGAAAGAAATCAATAGAAATATTATTGTCTATATAGCTATAGATGCCTTGATTGTTATAGGAAAAACTTCCAAAACAATGAAGTGTCTGTGAGTCTACCTTGATCTTCCCCAGCTATCGCCTGATGACAGATCTTTTTGACAATGAAAACTCTTTGATTAGATAAGATCTGTTGGGATAAGTTCAAGTGTAAGACAAAGGCTGGTAACTGAATGTTTTAATTAACAGAACTAGGTAAAAGATCATTGAATTTAGTCTTGATTAAATATTATTTTAGCCTTCCTAAATTGTTTCACTAAGTACGACATTTATTACTTAAAGTCGTATTCTTAATGTACGATGGGAAAATCATTTTAATCATACAATTACATTAAAATTTAATGTAATTTCAAAAATCTATAGTAATATCCTATATTGAACTTTATTTAACATTCAATTCCTGTTCTGGAATATTTAAGTAAAACAGCTTACATCTGTAAATTTCAGATTGTCCAAAAAGCTCAAAGTGGTTGCTGCTCAGACTAGTAAAAAATAATAATGAGTGTAGTCTACTTCTAGGATACGCTTTTCTATACTATTTATATAGGAGTGGTACAAATAATCGGAGATTACACCGCGACCATATAAGTGGAGATCGTGGGACGACGTCTCCTGATGTTGCATTGGATGCATTGCCTTTGGCTGCTTCACGTACTTCGCTGGAGAGCGGGACTTGAGCGCCTTCAACTGGCTTCTATTGGCCCTGATGGTATCCATCATTTACTTAGCCAACGTTGGTCTCATCGGACTCTTCTTCCTTTTCATCGTGGAGTTCTACCCAGCCAAGGTAACCGAATGATTAATACTGGTGTTCAATTACAGATTCGAGCCCTTGGCACTTCGGTATCTGTGATTTGGGTGAGCATCTTTCTGCCCTTCTGCTGCACTTTTGGGGAGTTTCGTTAACCATATCCAGCTTGCTTGCGTTTATTGATTTTCCTAATTTACCTGCCCGAAACAAAGGGAACATCCATGATTATTCAATCATTTAGGTTATCCTGTGCATTTTAAGCCTTGGAATCCTTAGACAGCCTAACATGCAATGGAATTTCTAAGGTTAAATGGATGGCATTTGGATTTAAGCTACAATCTCACTTTTACTGTGTCTTGAGTCTTCTCAAGACTGCTTCTATAGCATAATTTAAAGCACTCACCAATTGTATTTAACCTCTGACAGCCGTATATAGTCACTTCCTTCTTATCTTATCGAAGAATAGCTTGAATCTAACTTAAATTTCTTAACTCCCCAAAGCCTATTTAGCGGAATAATTTCTCTTGCGACCTAATCCACTAAGATGCCAGTTGTGTCTGGACCAACAACATAAAAAGCTTAGGACGAGCCCCTTTTTGTTGGCCCTCACGTGGCGAGGGTAAATACAGCAATTACGTGTTTGGATTGTGAAATATCTTACGCTCCATAACAAGAAAATTAAAGACGAGACTAACTTGATATACTATTTGCTCTCGCAAATCTTTACAATGTAATTTGTGAAGTTTCACACACTTTAGAGAGCCCACAAAATCCCAAAAGAGTACAAACAGAGTGATTGCTGATATTACGGATATTAAGATTACGGAGGGATCCCGACCGACAACTGTTGGTTTCGCTGGGTTTCACAAATGAGCGCTTTCGCATTTGCGGCGGAGTACCCGAGGCTGACACTCCCTCATTCTTCCAGCGATGACGAAGTTATTCCAGAACTCTCTGCTGCAGCACAAAACACGCTACCAGCTGTTGGCCACAGTAATTGGTGAGCAAGGAGTAGTGGGAGTTAATTACCAGGCGGTAATGAACCTGATTTTGCAGTTAACATCATTACCTTTGGCCATGGCGTGGGCGTGGGGTGGCTCTCACCGACGCTGACCAAAATTCAAACGCCCGAGTCACCACTCGACTTTGAGGTCAATCTCGCTGAAATATCCTGGCTGGGCTCTATGCTGGGACTGGGCAGCTTGTGCGGCAACCTGACCATCGCTTTTCTGATTGAGCGGGCTGGCAGGAAGTTCTGCCTGTATCTGATGGCAGGACCTTACGCGGTGAGTTATCCTAGTCCATGTTAAATTGCTGATAAATCGTTAAGGGACATCCTTAAATTCTGTTGCAGTGCCTCTGGATTTTGATATACTCCGCCTCGAACGTTTACTTCCTGTATGCAGCCCGATTTTTGTGCGGCTTTACTGGAGGAGCCGGGTATGTGGTCGTGCCCATTTTTATCAGCGAAGTGGCCGACAGCAGGTGAGGTTTTACCTTAAATAAAATTGTGAAAAATATAGACTCCTCTGTTCTCACAGCATTCGTGGAGCTCTGACTTCCATGGTGATGCTATCCGTTGATTTGGGAATACTGGCTGGCTATATACTCAGCACGTATCTGGCCTATCACGTCGTGCCCTTCTTGGCCATTATCTTTCCCGTCGCCTACTTTATTTCCAATCTAATGCTGCCCGAAACGGCGCCATATCTGCTGAAGAGAAGCCAGCTGAGTGCAGCGGAGAATTCTTATAGATATTATAGAAATCAGCGGGATGCAAGGTACGAACAAACCTCCAAGGAGAACTTCGAGGAGCTTCGCACAGCTGTCTTGGCTCAGCAGACAAGGAACTCTTCTCCGTTGAGTTACAAGGATCTTAGTGAGTTAAATACAGCTACGTACTTAAAATCAATTATAAAGGTGTCCAAAAGTATGCAGCATAATATGTTGGAACATTAACGTTGGAAAATTAATAGTAAACTTATGTTTAGCATACTTTCGAGCATCAGTTAAATTGTTTTTAGATCCCTCTGAGATCTTTAAGTACAGTTCTAATAATTTTATTATCTTTCAGTGACCAAACCCGCCCTAAAAGGCTTTGCAGCCTCGTTTGTTCTCAACGTGGGATACCAGTTCAGTGGGGTTTTTAGCTTCATCAACTACATGTCCGACATTTTCAAGGCATCCGGTTCGATTGTGGACGTCAACACTGCCACCATCATCATAGGAATCGTGCAAATCGTGGGTGTCTACACCTCGACCATATTCGTGGACATCGTGGGACGACGTCTCCTTATGCTGCTCTCAACTTTTGGCGTGGGAATCGGATGCATTGCCTTTGGCTGCTTTACGTACTTTGCGCAATTCCACGATCTCAGCGACTACGACTGGCTGCCTTTGGTGCTGATGATCTTCATTTGCTACGTGGCCAACATTGGACTAATTGGAATCTTCTTCCTCGTGCTGGTGGAACTCTTCCCAGTTAAGGTACCTTGGACTCAGTCTCTGTCATTGCATCTTTTATATGCAATTCTATGACTCTTTCCTTTCAGATTCGCTCGCTGGCCACTTCTATTTCTGTGATATTCCTCAGTCTTCTGGTCTTCGGCACCCTGAAGTTGTTCCCGCTGATGCTGCACTATTGGGGCATTTCTCTAACCATGTGGTTCTCCGCCGCCTCCGCTCTGCTCACGTTCCTCTATTTCTGGCTGTTTCTGCAGGAAACTAAGGGGAAATCAATGATTGAAGATTAAGGATCACACTAAGAGGCTGCACTTGGAGAAATCTAGAAAATACAGTTCAAAATAATGTAGTTTATAAAATAAATAAAAGGAAAATGTATTTACTAAGGAATTTTCTGGAATTCTTTTCTGATAAGCAATCTTAATTATGGAAAAATAAAAAGAACTTCGTGCTGAAAATATGTACAAAATTTTCATTTAAGGAACATCTTGCATTTATTAAAATAAATGCGTAAAATGTTTGAGAACTAACTATATTGAGCCTTTAAGGATAACTGATAGGATTAAAATCATTTAGGAGAAATGTACAGCTCTTTTGAGTGGTTGCGATGACCAAAGCAATCTTGTGGTTGCGCCTTACAGCACAATTCGGTGTATTACAGTAATAACAGCACTGTTAACAGCACCATGTTATTCTCTAATGTTCAGATAAATGCAAGAAGACAGAAAACCGATTTGCTTGAGGATAAGCTTATTTGGTGATTATATTTTCCGGTCAGATAGCTATCAGACACTTTGACAGTGAGACAGCCACTTTTACAATAAAGATAATAAAATCAAACTTGGCTGGCGGTCGTTTATAAAACCTTCCACAAAACAGCTGTTTTCTAAAAGTACTTAAAAGCCCCTCGGCAATTTAAGGTTTACTTTATAACGTCTGAGGTCCAGGTGCTTATATTGACTCTCTGAATATACTTAGGAAGTTCACAGACACTGACTTAGTGATAAGTTATCGCTGTTTACATGATGAAAGTAAAACGCCTTATGGCATTCCATTAATGTAAATGAATTAATTATCTTATTTGGTGAACTTTGTATTTGATTTTTATTTTTTTTAGATGAACTTCCCAACTACACATCTGGTGAAATTAGTTCGCCAAACTAAAGTCAAGATTGTAAATATTGAACTACACACCTGGTGGAATAAGTTCGCCAAACTAAAGTCAAGATTGTAAATATTGAAGGAAGCATTGCGGCTATCTGGTTTAGATAAACAGGCGAAAATGATACTTAAGTGGGAGCTCAGATGGCAGACGACAATTAGTGTTGTAGAGATATCACAGTCATGATGTTCTTTGACAATCCCAACTGCCTCCTGAGTCGCAGGAATCGCAACCAATTCCTGGTCACCCTGCTGGGTAAGGCATCTCATTAGGGAGAAGCTAGGTGTGGTTTTATATGCAGATTTATCCCTTTTCCAGTGAATATCGCTCCCTTTGCCCATGGCCTGGGCATAGGTTGGATGTCGCCGGTGATGCGGGATCTTCCTACCGATCAGTCTCCGCTTAATTTCGATGTGATGGTGGAGGACGTCTCCTGGATAGGATCTCTGGTCGGTATGGGAGCCATGATGGGCAATATTCTGGCAGGCACTTTAATGAATCGCATCGGCCGAAAGCCGGTCATGTTCGCCCTGGCAGTTCCCACCTTGGTGAGATTAGCCTCCAGATAAGCTGAGAATTATATCACCAAGGGCTTGTACATTTTTCAGATATTTTGGAGCCTCGTATACTTTGTCCAGAGTGTGGAGTTCCTTTACGTGGGTCGCCTGATGGCCGGCCTGACTAACGGTGCCTTCTACGTTGTCCTTCCGACGTTCCTGAGCGAGATCGCGGATGACAAGTGAGTGAATTACAAGGAGTAATTTAGGATGTGATGTAAAACTAAAATCTTCCACAGCATTCGCGGTAGACTTGGTTCCATGATTCTCTTGACAGTGAACACGGGAGTCCTCGTCGGCTACATAGTGTCCTCTCACTTTAATTACTATACGGCGCCTCCGTTCATTATGGCCGTGCCCCTTTGTTACATAGTCGCCAACTTCCTGTTTCCGGAAACCCCAATTCATCTCATACGAAAGGGAAAATTCCAGGAGGCCAAGCAATCCTTTCAGTTCTACAAAAATATTCGGAGAGATGATATCAAAGCTGAAAGTGAGTTCGAGGACTTGAAGCTGAAAGTGATCAAGGCGGAGACCGAAAAGGCCAAGTCCTTCGATTACAGGGATTTCAGTGAGTGTGAATCAATATTTACAATAAATGTATGGTTAATATTTCTCTATTCTTTCAGTTACCAAGCCAGCTTTCAAGGCCTATTCCTCGTCAGCCGTCCTGCTCATCGCCAATCAGTTCAGTGGAAGCTTCTGTGTCTCCTCCTATTTGTCGACCATCTTCGCTGCCTCGCACACGACCCTGAATCTGACCATGTGCACTATTGTCATAGGATCTGTCCAGATCGTGGGCACCTATGCCACCACCTTGTTGTGTGATAAATACGGACGCAGGATCCTCATGCTGGTCTCCTCCTCGGGCTCTGCCCTATGCCTGGCTGTCTTCGGAAGCTTCACGTACTTTGCCCAGAGATATGATCTCACTTCCGTCGGCTGGCTTCCCCTGGTGATCCTGTCCTGCTACGTATTTCTCTGCAACATTGGCCTGGTGGGTTGTGTCTTCGTCCTGCTCCTGGAGTTCTTTCCGTCCAAGGTGGGTTCCCATTATAACAGCAGGATTTTCACATATTTATTAAGCATTTTGTTTCAGATCCGCTCCGTTTGTGTATCGTCTACTATAGTGGTTTTGAGTGCCACCGTTTTCCTGGCCTTGAAAATCTTCCCCCTCTGCGTGGCTGAATGGGGCATTTCGGTGACCATGTGGTGCTGCAGCGTCAGCACGACTCTGTGCTTCATTTACTTCTACTTATTTTTGGCTGAGACCAAAGGCAAATCACTCCTGGAGAACTAACTGTTATGCTCAGTCGTGACTGACAAATGGACAAAGTTTACAAATGGTCAGCTGAGTCACTGAGAGCGATGCCGACTGCTGGCTGGGAAGTGTTTCCTCCACTGAAATTTGGGGAAAGCCATTCAGCGCTTGGTATAAGTCATCGTGGGGCTGATATTTGAGGGATGTGAGAGTTTTTAAAATAAATACGCTATGAATAGAGGTAACATATTGTGTTTGAAAACCCAAATATTAGAAATAAAATTGTAATTTAGGAAATATGCCTTTGCAACCGTTTTTCTGCGTGTATGCTTACTGATTGTTGTAAAGACCCATGGCGCTTATCTGGCTAAGATAAACCGGTTAGAAAACATTTAAGGGGCATCTCGGACGCTAGACGAATCTCAGTCAGTGTGGAGAAATCATCGCAGCCATGACGTTGAAAGTGCGGCTAGCCTCGGTCTTGGCCAATCCCAACTGTCTTCTGGGTCGCAGGAATCGCCATCAGTTGTTGGTCACCTTGCTGGGTAGGACACTCGACTGAAAGCCAAGTGCTAGATGATTCTAAAGATCTAACCCATCTAGTGAACATCGCCACTTTTTCCCATGGCCTGGGCATCGGTTGGATGTCGCCGGTTATGAGGGATCTTCAGACCGATCAGTCGCCTCTCAATTTCCCCGTGCTGGTGGACGAGGTGTCCTGGATAGGATCGCTCGTGGGCATTGGCAGTGTGATGGGCAATCTGTTGGCCGGCTCCCTGCAGGATCGCATAGGACGCAAGCTGGTCTTGTTCGCCATCGCCGTTCCCTACACGGTGAGAAGATGAGTCTGCATTTTTTGGGATAATCTATTTCACCATCTTATTGTGGAAATATCTTCTAGACTTTTTGGTGCCTGATTTACTTCGTCCAGAGCGTGGAGTTCCTCTACATTGGTCGCCTGATGGCCGGCATGACCGGTGGGGCCTGTTACGTCGTCCTCCCGACCTTCATAAGCGAAATTGCGGACACAAAGTATGTAAATTAGGAGGAGCGTGCTGGATGAGATGATAATAAACTATTTGGTTGTATATCTTCCGTAGCGTACGCGGTCGTCTGGGCTCTATGATCTTACTATCTGTGAACACGGGCGTTCTCGCGGGCTATATTGTGTCGACGCATGTGGATTACTGTACAGCGCCGCCGTTTATTATTGCTCTGCCCATCTGTTACTTCATCTGCAACTTCCTGTTTCCGGAAACGCCGCACCATCTCATCCGCAAGGGAAAAATCGAGGCGGCCAAGAAGTCCTTTATGTTCTACAAGAATATCAGGAGAGATGATATCAAGGCTGAGAGTGAATTCGAGGAATTGGAGTTCCTTTTGACCAAAGAGCAGACTGAGAAGGCCAAGTCCTTTGATTACAAGGACTTTAGTGAGTTAGCTTGAGAATTTTGAGAAAAGCCCAACTTTGACTTTATCCCCAACTGTAGTTACCAAGCCAGCCTTTAGGGCCTATGCCTCGGCCGGTGTCCTGCTCGCCTGCAATCAGTTTAGTGCCAGTTTCTGTGTCACCACCTATTTGTCGGATGTGTTTGCAGCCTCGCACACCACTCTGGACCTGGGCATGTGCACCATTGTCATAGGAGTCCTCCAGATTGTGGGAAACTATGCAACCACGCTGCTTTGCGACAAGTATGGACGGAGGATCCTCATGCTGACCTCCACTGGGGGAGCCGCTGTTTGCCTGGTTGCCTTCGGTTGCTTCACTTACTACGCCCAGGCATACGATCTCTCCTCTGTTGGTTGGCTCCCCCTGCTGATCCTATCCTTTTATGTGTTCCTCTGCAACATTGGCATGGTTGGCTGTATGTTTGTGGTTCTGGTGGAGCTATTTCCCTCAAAGGTGGGTACTACCAAGCATCCCTTGTTGATGTCTTCTATATGCATTCTTTAATTGTAGATCCGATCCCAGGGAGTCTCCACCTTTGTGGTCATTCTCAGCAGCACGGTATTCCTCACCCTCAAAATCTTCCCCATCTGCGTGGCCGCCTGGGGCATCTCGGTGACCATGTGGAGCTGTAGTGTCATTACGTTCTCCGGCTTTCTATACTTCTTGTTCTTCTTGGAAGAGACCAAAGGCAAATCGCTACTGGAGGCTTAGTTTGTTTTGCCCGAAAGATAATGGTTTATCAAATTTGTCGCACCTTGGCGATTAGCCTAAGCCTGCCGTTATCTTTACGGCCCCGAGGATACCGGCCAGATACTTAAGCCGATTTCTAGGTGGAATGCCCTTCCAGTGATCAGAGATACTCGGCCAATGCAAGACTGAATAAAGATCAAGGTGCTTGTTAGGTGTGTTTAGCAATTGCATTTCTTGAAATTCTTTGCGGGGACAAAATGCTGGCGAAATTATTTCGACGACCGAATTGCCTGCTTAATCGCAGGAACCGATACCAGCTGCTTACAACGCTGTTGAGTGAGTAATCCTATGAATGTCAAGGACTTCCCTTTTTCAAAGGTGATGTTTGATGTACACAAGAGGATTGGTAAAATGTTGACACATCTGGAAAATCCTTTCTCTCTGTGCAGTTAATCTCATTTCCATATCCCATGGCATTGGCATTGGATGGCTCTCTCCCACCTTGCGACGGCTGCAGTCCGACTCCCCAGTGGGCTTCGAGTTGAAGTCCGAATTCGAAGTGTCCTGGGTGGGCTCCATGCTCGGAATGGGCTCGGTGACTGGCAACATCCTCATAGGGTCCCTGCTCGGGCGCCTCGGCAGCAAGAGGTGTCTTTTGTTCATTGCCATTCCGCATTCGGTAATTCTTTCAGATCGAACAAAGGACTTTCGTTACTAATGCTTTGTGCTTTTAGTGCCTGTGGGTACTGGTCTACTTTGCCCAGAGTGTGGAGTACCTGTACGTGGGCAGGCTCTTAGCTGGCATCTGTGGCGGCGGCATGTACATTGTTCATCCTATTTTTCTCAGTGAAATCGCTGATGCCAAGTAAGTGGATTATATATGATTAATGTCGCGATTACTCCACTGTAAGAGATAAGACTAAACAGCTACGTCACGGTAAACGGCAGCTGGCGACAGGCCAAATTCAAATACTTACAGTTATTACCGCCTAAACGTCACCGAAGGCAGTTATTTCACAACTTAAGATAATTTGGTTATTTGTTTATACTTTTACAGCATCCGTGGCACCTTCTCGGCCATGGTGATGTTATCGGTCAATGTCGGCGTTCTCGTGGGCTACATAATGGGCACTCACATGTCGTACTATTCGATTCCCTGGATAGTTCTAGCTCTGCCCCTTTGCTACTTTATATTCGTATTGCTTTTCATACAGGAATCGCCTATGCATCTGATAAGAATCGGTAAATATTCGGCCGCTGAGAGATCTTTTCGTTACTATAAAAACATCAAGGATAGCGATAACATTAACGATCAGAACAGAGCCATGGAGGAGTTTGAGGATATGAAAGTAGCCCTCAAAAAGGGAAATGGCTTAAATGAAGCTATTACAGTCAAGGACTTTTGTAAGTTATAAGGAAGAAATTTCCCTTTCATTTAATACGATAAATTGTTATTAACTATCATATATTAACTACTTCCTTGTTGACTTAATGATTAGGTTCGCGCCCCGCTCTCAAGGCTTACGGTCCGGCCTTGGTTCTACTTATCGCCAATCAATTTAGTGGACTCTTCACCATGGTCAACTACATGTCGGACATATTCGCCAAGTCGGGCAGCACAATGGATCCGGATACCTGTACCATTATCATCGGAGCTGTCCAGATTCTGGGCACTTATGTCACCACCCTGCTCTGCGACATATGTGGCCGGAAACTCCTGATGTTGGTATCCACGGCCGGTGTGGCAATTAGTTTGGCAGCCTTTGGTTTTTTCACCCAATACGCCCAGAGCCATGATGTCGGTGAATACAGCTGGGTGCCCCTGCTGCTCATGTCGATGGATATTTTTCTGGGGAACATTGGCCTGGTCGGTTGCTTCTTTGTCAGCCTCGTCGAAATGTTTCCGGTCAAGGTAAGAGGACCTAATCGATTTAAAATAAAATTAATTGCTTCCAAATTCCTGAGTTCAGATACGTGCCAAGGCAGCCTCAATGGCAATTGTGGTTTGCAGCAGCTTTGTGTTTGTGATGCTGAACATTTTCCCAATTTGCATGAAACAATGGGGAATATCGGCAACCATGTGGTCCTGTTCCGGAGTCACAGCATTCAGTTTTGTTTATTTCTTCATTTTCCTGAAAGAGACCAAGGGCAAGTCAATGCTGGATGATTGAATAAAAAGCTGTTTTTCTGGGTTCCTGGTTTTTGGTTCACGATACCTAAATTATTTTATTTTATTTAAAGCATTTTACTTACCCTTAAACCCAATAAACATCCCGCATTTAAATAAATTACAGCCCTATGCGATTTCAACTTACATTTTCATGTACCTAGGTATATTTAAATAAATTTAATTACATATAATTAGAATATATAAACAAAATACAATTTATGCCAATAAGTTCATACATTCTGCTGGGTATTTGTTGTTGTTGTTGTTGGTTTTCATGTTCAATTACTGACGTTTCTTTACAATTCTCCGGACAGGCACCATTCACTGATGCTGCCCATTTTAAAACTAATTAAAAAACTAGCATACTAAATCACAGTGTTTTTTCCCAAGCGAAAAAAATTTGCAATATTCTACAAAATTACTAGCATTTTTTTCATTATAAACATACAATTAATATATATGTATATGCATATGTGTGTGCGGGTGCTGTGGGTGTTGGGCTGACAGCATTTATTTATATCTCTGGGGGGACTTTAAAAGGTACATTAAAACATACAGTTTACTTTACTCTCGATCTCCTGTTTTAGCGGCAACATATGCGAATAATAACATAAACGGCTAACAATTAAAAAGGCATAAAAAACAAAACAAAAATGTACGCTTACAAAATGCAACACAAAAACAGTTCTATCGCACTGCCCTACCGCAAACCTCGAATAACACGGGTAATACAATAATAATAATCATAATAATAGGCGTATTGATAATTGTAATAATAATAATAGGTAGGTAGACGTAAATGGTGTGGCTTGAAAGTAAATTGAATCACAAAATTGGCGCCATTTAGCAAGTTTGTTCAGTTGTAACGGTTTAGCATTGATTAGCATTAACTAATTACGTATCACTGGTTCGATGTCTGCTCAGATAGATATAGGCAACACTATATATCACGTCTTTTTGGGGCACCGCAGGTAGCGCAATACCGCGTATCCTAGGCACCGAAATACCAGAAAGAACATCATCAGTATCAGCGTATTCAGCCAGAGCGGTGATGTCGAGTTTTGAGCATTGAGTATTTCATCAAATGGAATGAATTCGGTTGACTGCTGTTTGCAGATCTCGTAGCTACTGGGCGATCCACACCTGCAATAAATGAAACATAGGAATAAGTAACGTAACAGTTTGAGCACGTGAGAGGTTGTGCCTCAATGCTAAAGCTCACCTTATAGCCGGACCCTCCCGGAACTCCAGTATCTGCATGTTTTGGTAGGCATAGTGGATCATGGAAGTATACTGGATCCAGCTGAGGCCCTCCGGAATGCGGGACGACAGATAGCCGCCAAAGAGCTGGGTGGCTAGCGTGTACAGAGCACTCAGGGTGATGCTAACGTTCATGTCCATGCAGCAGGCTCCGATAAAGAAGCCCACACTCTGGGCCACAATCGTGTTGATCAGCAGGAAGATGAGCATCAGGAAGAAGAGCTTCAAGCTGAAAGGAATACAACAATTATGGATTACTCTGCTCCAAAGTCCAAAGATGATCATACTCACCTAGTGCAGCCCAGCATTGGGTAGCTTATCATGAGGTAGACCGTGGGCAGGGTGATCACCAGTGGCAGTTCGGCACACATCTTGGCCAGATAATAGGCGGACAGTCGATAGGCCCCGGAGCGGCGTTCCTTGCTCACCACCTCACGCTCCGAGGGGACTGAATAAATACAAAAATATTTATAAAAAGGTAATCATTATGTCTAATTAATCCTTACATGAATTTAGCGCTCCGAAGAGGGCGAAGAGCATCCAGTAGGTCTGCGAGAAGAACATCCAGCCCTGGAGGTCGTGCAGGAACTCCTCGGTGCGCGGCAGCTGGAACCAAATGGCGCCGGCCATCAGGGCCAGACCGATGGTCTGGAACCAATTAAGCTTGGAGAGCATCCGCGGCTTGGCCTCCTTGAAGTTTCGACTGGAGAGGACGCAGAACTGTGTGTGAAAGCTGGTGGGGTATGAGAGCCACTCGTCATTGTCTCCGCCATGCTCCGCCCCACTGCCCGCACTGTAGGAGTGGCAGTCGCTGGAGGCGCAGGAGCTGAAGTTTGACTGCGAGTCGGCGGCACACCACACCAGGTGCTGGGCCGCCTCCTCGTCCTCCTCCACCTGGCAGCCGCTGCTCGGATGGTGCAGGTTCTCGTACTGGTGATGGTGATTGTGGTTGTGGCTGTGATGGTGGCGGCTGGCATGGTGGTGGTGATGGTGGTTGTAATAGTTATTTATGATGTCGTCGATCAGGATGCTCTCCGGCTGCTTCTTATCCGTTGTCCTCGACTCGCTGGCCTGTTGTTGACTTCTGCTTATGCAGTTCCGGTTCAGGTAATTTCCGTGCGACTCCCTGGCGGCAATGAAGAGCTTCTCCCGGATATCGGGATGCGACTTTAGTTGCTCCACTGTAAAATGGGAGGAGGATGCCTTTAATACTGTCTACTAGTAATAAGTTAAAGTAGGTTTAAAATAACTACATAAATTCTAACCATACAGTTTCAAAGGAAGCTTCATTTTTAGAGTATTTTCAAAGGTAAGAAATATCATTTTTAGTTGTATTTAAGAGTGGAAAGAATTCTGGATTTGTGGCATACTTTTAGGCATAAATTCTAGTTTAACCAAACCTTACTTACACACAAAATCGGCGGGGTTGTAGTGCGGCTTGATGGTCACTCCAATGTCCTCGAAATGTCGGTATATGTTGTGCACATCCCCAAAGTACGCGGTTCTTCCTTGGTGGAGCAGCAGCAGCTTGTCGAACATGTGGAACATCTGCGACGAGGGCTGGTGTACACTGATCACGATCGTCTTCTGCTCCAGCTGGGCGTACCGCTTGAGCACCTTCATCAGCGAGATGGCCGAGTGGCTGTCCAAGCCGGATGTGGGTTCCTTCATTAGAAATTCATCAATAAAATTATATAAAAAATGTTATAGAAACCCCTTACATCCAAGAGCATGAGCAGCGGATTGGTGAGCAGCTCGCAGGCAATGTTAGCCCGCTTCTTCTCGCCGCCGGACAGCCCCCGGTTGAGGTAGTCCCCGAACTTGGTCTGCTGACAGCAGCCCAGCTCGAGGGCCTCCAGAATGTGATCCACCTTGCGCATTTTCTCCGCCCGCGGCATGGACTCTGGCAGTCGCAGCAGTGCCGTGTAGACCACCGTTTCCCGCAGTGTCAGTTGTGGGAAGAAGATCTCCTCCTGCAGCACATAGCCGATCCTGCGGCGCCACTTCTTGGTCAGCGGCTCGCGGTTGAGGAAGACGCTGCCGCTGTCAATGTGCCGCTGGCCACTGAGGCAGTCCAGCAGAGTGGTCTTTCCACTGCCCGATGGTCCCATGATGGCCAGGACCTCGCAGGGACTGCATCGTCAGAGAATGGGGGAGAAATACATAGAAGATTAGGGTAAAGTGCGAGGTTTATTTCTGGTAGTTGTCAGTGCTGCCAACTTCTTCTGCTTTATTATAATGTTATTCATTTGTATCTAGCTGAGTTAACTTAGCCTTAAGCTATGTATTAAATATCCTGGCTTAGCCACTCAAGTTGGCAACACTGCATTTTGCGTTTATTTTGTGCGTTGTTGTGTTCATTTACTTTATGCTGGCTGATCTTGTTACCTGACAAATCCACTCACATCGGAAAGTATTTGCCGCTCGTTGTGCAAAACGTTTAGGTTCTGAAATGTCAGTTGCAGTGTATGTTGCTGCTGTTGCTGCTGCTGTGGCTGGTGGGTTGCATGGGAGTTGCATATGTTGCTGTTGTGATGATGCTGCTTCTGACCCTCGCCTGAAGTCCTTTCGAAGTGATAAGTCAAGGATGCAGGAGAGTTGCTGCAAAGGTAAACCAAAGACAAGAAAATTATGTTAAGTGTCAATAATGAAAATTAAATTTCTTAAATTACAACTACACTCATTTAGAGCAATATACAAACAATTCTTAGAATAATAACAAAGTCATATTACTTTTCAATTTATAATAAATACCCCCGATATAATTGAGCACAGCAAAATGTAATTATCTAAAAACAAAACAGAGCAAGGCAAAGATGCAGATATCAGAAATAAATGTTCAATGCCAAAGGCTTTGCCAGTTAATAGTAATATTTTAAATGGCATTACACAAATTCAATTAAGTAAATCGAATGTGTGAACTTAATCGAGTGTTCTTCATATTAGTTAAACTTATGCATTAATCACATGCCTCAATTATTACGTATTTGATTATCCTATATATTTCGAGCCCTTCTTTGATTTAATCGGTACAATTAAAATATTTAAGTATGATTCTAATGGAAGCTAACGTTCTCCTTGTCCAAACTCTTGCATTAATTACATGCCTAAATAATTACCCATTATAATTATCCTATAAGATATTGTAGACTGTCAACGAAAATGCAACTGCACAAACCTTTTGTTGATATCCGTGCAAAATAATAACAAAAACAAAGCAAATGCAAAACAAAACGAAAGTCAATGTACCCCCACAGGCCAGGCAAAAGTAATATCACTGCGACAAAAGTTCCCTGATTTTCCCCCTCTTTTTTATTCCTGAGAATATATATGGCAACACAATACAGTTACTGAGGCCTCGGTCGCAGTCGCAGTTGCAGTCGCAGTTGCAGTCGCAGTCACAGTCGCAGTCTCGCTGTCAACTGTTATCGCCGATATCACATGTGTGGCGGTCGCATTATCACTCACTTCGCACACACTAACACACAGGGGCCCAAAGAGAGCGAGATGTGCGGAAGGGAGCCGAGAATTCCGGAGCCGAGTGGAGCTGTGCGTATTCTCCACTGCTGCCCAGTATTTGTGGATAGTAGGGGTATATGGGTCCTGGCCCAGCTCAATATTTATGCCTAATTAAAGAATACACTTTTTGTAGAAAAGAGGATAAAATATCGAACTATATTTTGTGTAATATAGAATTCCTTTACAGGAAAATCGTAGTGCGACTACGGTCACACTGACTTAAAAGTAAACACAGAAGGAAAAATGTCGAA
>JAEIIF010017614.1:0-16097 GCA_018874455.1 Drosophila trapezifrons | reverse complement strand
CAAGGGTATCCAAACTTCGGTTTACCGAAGTTAGCTTCCTTTCTTGTTTTTTTTTTTATTCTATTCTATAGAAATCAATCGACTGTATCTTATAGCTGTCATAAGAACGGGTTGAAGAATTAGCAAGCTACAAAGGTATACAATCTTCGGCTTCCCGAAGATTCCAGTCTTGATTTTTTTTCTTTATATTATATTTATATTATTTAAATTTATATTAATATTTGATTTTTATTATAATAATATCTATTTTACCTGAAAGTTTGATGGGAGCGTTAAAATCATCATTTGATTTTGTAAAGTACTCGGTGATAGCGTTAATGGCTTGTGGTGTGTTTGAGTTATCAAAATTGGTTTTGGTTGTTGACTGAAATTACTAGAAATTTTAGGTAAAGTCGCTTTTGACTTGTCCACATTTTTAATTTTATTATCACTAGCAATTATTAGTTCAACGCCATTGGACATAATGTGAGTGGCTAGATTGTACCTCGCCTCATCCAAGATTTTTTCATTTTCGAATTCAGATCGATTAAGAACGTTGCTTTTTTCTTTATACGCGTAATGATTCATTAAGTACTTGGTAATACTTTGTCCGGAAACGATTCGCCGATTGGATCCTGTATTTATAAAACAGTGCGATTTACGAATTCAACGGTATTTTATTTATTAAACATGGGAGTCTATTTTAAGATCATATAATACAGAAAAAATAATTCAATATGAAGAGAAATATTACAAAATTTTACAAGTCTAGGTTACCCTTGTAATCTGTACGCTCCTACACAAACTAGTCTCTCAGTCTGTAAGTCAGAACTGTACTATATTATATAGATGTCATATCGGAAAATCAATTGCAAAAAATAATAACTTCAAACGTCTATGCTTTCATATCATATACACCATCAAAATTGTTTCTTTTCTGTTAATAAAAATAGGTAGATTATGTCGTATAGTTAGTTGACTTAGGAACGGTTGGGTAAAATTGCTACTGGAGGGGTATACAAACTTCGGCTTCCCTTCTTGTTTATCAATCAAAGAAGGAATTCAATTAATAGAAAATATACATTTATTTAAGGTTTTTGTATATATTTTACATATTAGAGAAAAGTATTAGTATATAGATATATATAACGTAGTATTATGTTTACGATTATAATTATGTACAAAATAATTCAGATGTAAGTAAATTGATATACGTATTTTTTATTACTTCGAAACTTGGACATAGTTACATATAATTTACAAACTTTTCACTAACAATAAGAACACTTTACATATTGACTTATGCATTTTAAAACTGCTAAGTCAGAATGCAATAATTAAAATGTAATCGAACAAATAGTACAAAACTTACAATCTACAAAACATATAATATAATTTTAAGAACATTTTTATTTGTATGTTATGTCTCAGTTGTTTTTACCTGCATATATTTTTTTATCTTTTTCCAAATATATAAAGAATGTAAGGAAATCAAATGAAATTGAAAAGTTGAGATGAGAGATAGTGACAGAGTGATGCAGAAAATTCGAAAGCCTTTATTTCTATACGAAAGAGTTGAAAATAATAACTGAAATTTGTATGAGCTTGTATGAACATATCTGAAATTTAATTATGACCTCGATTAACATTCAGATTATCGGTTTTCCTTACAAATTGTACTAAAAAACTTTATTTTAGGAATATATACTTGGGATTTACGAAGGCTCCTGTAGGTATTCTTTTTTCTGTTAATTATTGACTAGTTTTATCGGACACCTTCCGAAGGATTTGGGCATTTTGCTGGCACTATATATGTATATTATTACATATTTTTGTATTTGCTTCTTTAAGTGATGTTTATTTTGTAGTTTAAAAATTAGTTTTGCTTGTATTATTTATTAACCCAGGTTTTATAGTAGTGGTTATATCTTGTAGTGTTGACTGTCGAGTCGATTGTGATAGCCAACGATCAACATCACCAACAATGCTCTCTAATGATGTCGTTTTTCGATTCAGTTCACTCGAACTATTTTCGATCGGCATCGTCTCTTTTGGATCCTTTGATAATTGGGTATTATCTGATTCAAATTTACTTGTTTTCGTTACCTGAATGCTTAAATATGCTTGAGCTTGTCTTTTTTGCAATGAAGCTGAGTGGTCATAACCATTTTGTACAGTTGATAAGACAGTGCTGAATTCTCCAGGTCTACGTCCGGAAATATATAATGTTACAACGCTTTGTTGTTGGTCCTGTTGTTCAAATAATTCCAAATTATGGCTCTGTTTATTGCGTCTGTTGTGCCCTCCCGACTTTCTGGACTTCTTCCGTGGACTTTTCGTAGACTGCTCGGCTGCGGTTTTGATTGGCAAATCACCAATATCTTCATCATTATTTTTCAGTATGGATCTCGTAGCATCATCCAAGTCTTGTAAGTTATCACTTAAGAATATATGTGGCGTCACAGTTTTAGATATGGCTTGAGCTTCCTGCTGTTGTTGTAGAAGTAATTGCTGTAATAATAAATTATTTACTTGCTGAACAGATTGTTGCATTTGACTCTGAGCAATCGGAACGGTATTAACTATCGTATCAATACTATATTCCGTTGCTGTTATTGTTTCCGCTGTTGTATCAAAGACCGTAGTCAGTATCTTTTTGCCTTGAAATGTCACTGGAAGTATGGTGGATTTACCATCAAAAATGGTTGTGACATATGTGGAGGTGTGAGTTCGATATTCAGTTACGGGTTCAACAGAAGTCGGAATAATAGCCGGTATAGCACTTGGTTGTTGTATTATTGGATGACCTGGTAGGTTAAGGTTACCCAAAAGTAATTGTGACAATAATATATTAGCAAGCGGAGCATTTGCCGAGATTTGTGGCTGTACAGTCGTTACCACATACTCTACAGAATACGCCGTAGATGGTAAAATATGTGAAAATGACGTCTTTCTACCCCGAATTGTTGTGGGTGTAAATATTACCGTACTTGTTATAGACTCATGTAACAAATACTTTGTATGCTCTGCCACGCCAGCATTATTTATACTTGATTCTTCACGATTTAAATATAAAGAATTTAATCCATTCAATCCAACAACTTGTGTTATTTGATTTTGTCCCACAATTTCAGTGCTGGTCTTGGCAGTAACTATATTTTTATACTCGGTGACATGTCCATTGATCACTGGTATCATTACTTCGGCGGGTATAAAATGAGTAACTGTAATTGGTTGAGTTTCCTGATCAATGGTTGGTAAGTCCGGAGAGTAATCATTACGATTTCGTCCACGATTTCCTCCTCTTCCCCTATTCAATGCATTATTAGAGTTGGTGTTACGGGAACGTGAAGTACTTAAAGATGATCGTCCATTTTCTACGTTGTTTTTATTATTTCCAAAGTTTCCGTAGCTTTTCAGCCTTCGAACATTCTGAGAAGTTCCTGTGTTTGTACGCCTTAATGATGAGTTTCCACTTGCCGGCTGGCGTCGAAAGTTAGAACGTCCTGTTGTTGTTCCTTTGGAAGAGGCATCCTTCTCTCTTAACGTAAACTGTGGACGCTTCGAGGTTGGTCGAGTGGGACGTATGGATTTATGATTTATAATCGCTGTCGTTGTATCTAGCGTATGAAATCTCGATCCAAATCTAGAACTCGATTTCCCCCGCGGACTGAGCGTGCTTTCATCGAGAGGTTCTTCTTCCTTTGAATTTGGATTTATCGCCGTGACGTTCTGGCGACGAAAACGAAAGCGACTTCTATTTAAGGGATCTACTTGACGTCGAACTCTGCGTTTAGATATAGTTGATCTCTTTTGGTTCTGAACTTTATCTTGAATACCATCTTCATCATCTTCTGAAGAATCATCGTATTCTGAATCAATGTCAGTTGAACCTTCATTTGTCTTAGGTTCTCCAATATCTAGATCTTTTTGTGACTGGAAAAGTCCTCGGGGTGGAAATAGGCTATTTTGGGGTCTTGATCTAACCTGAAGACCAGCGGGACGTTGAAAGTTACGAGGTTTCGGCTTTGGCGTTGTTGTTGTTGTTGTTGTGCTATTAGCAGGATAAGCTTTAGATCGTGCTGATAACAATGGGTTCTTTCTTGGAGAAACTCCTGAACTTGGTCTTGATATTGGGGTAAAGCCACTGGGCCTATTTATCGGCCGTCGAAACCTAAGCAATGGATTTTGATTGCGTCTAGTTTGTTGTTCCTCTTCTTCGTCTCCACTTACTTCATCCTGTTCATTTCCTTCATCCTCGATACTAATCTGATCTGAACTCAAAACCGCTCTAGTTTGTGTCTGTATGGCCACCGTTGATCCCAAGCTAGTTGGCTTCACTCGTAACTTAGGGTTATTAATTATACCAGAAGCCCGAAAACCTGTTGTTATCGATGGACGAAAAGATATATTTGGGCGACGGGAATTTGGAACGATAGGATTAGATCGTGAAGATGAAGCAAAACGGTTCCTAGATGGTAAGAAAGAAGACTGATTTATGGATTGATCAATTGAATTACTCAAAGATTTAGATGGACGACCGAAGAGTCGTCTTGAAGACTGAGCTATGTTTGATTCGCTTGGATTTATAGGTGCATTCGAAATGAAACCACGTCGAGAAGAGCTATATCTACCTCCAGAGGATGATTTTAAGGCAGGCGTAGCCGTAATTGTTGGTGTAATGTCCGATATGGTAATTATGGTAGCACTACTTGGGCTAAGTGTTTTCTGTTTTGGTGCATAAGTAGGTCTATTTCGTGATGCAAATGGTCGAATTACCGGTGCAAATGGACGTTGCGGTACGTCTTCTATAGTAGCTTCCTTACTATCTGCTACATTATCTTCACCATTTTCTATTAAAGATTTTGTTAATTCAACTTTATGGGTTTCCATAATCGATTCTTGAACAATTGTTGGTGTTACCAAATCATCACTTTTAACCGTTTCATAGAGGAAACTGGATGTACTTTCAATTATCTGTGCATAACGATTATCTATGATAGTTCCTATTACCTTTGACTGATATAATGTCGTTGTTTTATTTTGAATACGTTTACCCTCGATAAGTCTAACCAATCCAGTTTTATATATCTTGGAACTACTAGCACTTGATTGGCTATCATCTGGTGTGTTTAAAAGAGACCTTTTAGTTTCATCTACGTGTAATCTGGAAGTACTACTCGTAACTTCAATATCAGAACCTTCTATGTTCATTGAAGAGACGACTTCTGTTGTAAAATACAAAGTGCTTACTTCATCAGCATCGATAATATGTTTATAATCATACAAAATAACATTAGGATTTCTAGTAGCAGGAATTGTATTATCTTCGCTTGGAGTTACGGAATAGCTGGGTTCAATTTCTGCGGTTGAAATAAAGGACTTTTCGGAGGATGTTACCACATTCGTAACAGTCTCTAAGCTCGAAGCTATAATTGTAGAATTAGCTTCATAAGAAGTTGTATAATAGGTATATGTTGTATAAAAAGTGGTTATATCAGAATGTAATTTTAAATCAGTGGAAGAGCTTGGGTAAAGAATTGTGTTACTATCTGCTTCGGTTGTTTCGATCGTAGTTTCATGGGGAGACAATATTTCAGTGCTATTATTCTCAGGTTTTATAACATTAAATAATGTCTCCTCTCTGCTTAACGTTGTAATCTCACCATCTTTTGCCAACTTTGTCCAATAAGTATATGTTGTAAAATAGGTAATAGGTAATGAACCATCTTCAACACTCAAAAGTTTCGTAGGTTGAAGAGTTTCGATAGCTACATTGGTCACAGTCTCCAATCGACTAATAATATTTGTATCATCGCCCATATACATTGTGGTATAAAAAGTAAATGTGGTAAAGCTAGTTTGTAGAAGCAACGTTGCAGATGGCATTATCTCATCATGATCATTACTCTCAGAACTAACTTGATCGTCAAGCGGTGTTTTTTTAATCAAACTGCTGGATTTTGTATAATCTTTATCAACACTTTGATGATCTATGTTAGCTTGGGAAAATTCTACAAGATCTCCTGAAGTGTTTTGATAAGTACTTTGTGGTTCGATTGTACTCAAAGTTTTATTATTACTTGCGTCAGTTAAAAAATTTGTGATCACTTCCGTTCTAGACATTATTTCAGTATCATTATTGGTAAATATGGATGTGTAATAAGTATAGGTTGTAAGCAGAGTTTTTGTATATTTAATATCATTAAAATTAGTTATTGAATGCTTAGTGTTATCCGCTTCAGAAGTTAGCAGACTTACAATATCCAAAGGAATTGTATACTTGGTAATTATAGATGAACCCTCAATGTCTTCCTTATCAAGTGTATTTTCGACCGTTTCTAAAAATTTCGACTGTAGCTTACTTTGTTCTCCACCGGCTGTTGAGGAAACGATATTTGTTATAATCTCAGTATGGCTAGATACGGTGGACTGCGAGCCTTCAAAGAATGTCGTAAGATATGTGTATGTTGTGTATAGAGTTTTAAAAATTAAATCAATCTCTTCAGAATTAGTGTCGTAATCATCGTCTTCTGTCTCAGTCGTAACATCATAATCATCAAAATTTCTAACTGTGGTCTCATCTAGCTCATCAATTAATTCCGTGGACATCAATTCATCATGTGATTCTGTAGAAGTATCTAAAGAAGCAATGACAGTCTCACTACTGACTTCATGCATTACTTCTTTTGTCTTTGCAGCTTGGATACAATAGTATTTTGTAGTTTCAACAATATCAAAGCCCAAAAGTGGATTAGTATCACCACCAATTTGGATTGATGACTTTGGCATCTGAGTAAGAAATACTTGGGATGTTAAATGATTATGATTACACGATGATTCATTAATATCATCTTGGTTATTTTCGTTAGTGTTATAATCGTTAATAATCGATGACTTAATTATACTGTTGTTATTCACAACTGTAGTAGTAATAGTTTCCAAGGTCAAATTATCATCAAGCGTTTCGTCTTTTTGTGATATTTCAACACTCGAATTTGAGATTTGGTCACTTTTTTGTTCTAAGAAATTCGTGAAAGGATCATCATCAAGAAAAACAGTTGTTGCGCCTCCATTTATCTGATTAATTAACATTTCAGAGCTATTATCGCTAGGAATCAATTTCGGCTCGGATTGTGTGCTTAATATTTCAGTTGACATCACAGTGACTTCTTTGTGGGCTGATAATGTACTAGGACTTTTTTCTAAGGGAAATGTACCAGATACACTATCTTGCAAAGGAAACGTACCAACTACACTTTCTTGTAAAGAAAATGTACCAGCTATACCTTCTTTTTCTTCTAAAGATATATTGCTCACACTGGTTGCAGTCAGAATTGTTTGTTTTTGAGTTGAAGACGCTGTGGGATTCGTAACCAAATACAAGCTAGCTTGAGAGTCAGTTTCAGGTTTTAAAGTGGGCTTGCCTTTAATTGATGTTACGTGTCCAAAATTTTGACTGTTGCGCATAGTGCTCGGTGAAAAAACTATTACACTATCTCCCACAATTGTTGTAAAGTCGGCGAATCCGTAGTAGGTTACACTAGCCAACACACGTTTTAAGCCATTTATACCCTTAGGAGAAGAACTTTCCACATTTTTTCCAATACGCTGTTGAATAATTGTTGAAACATTATCTTTGATTGCTGTTGCTTCCTGGTAATGCTTAATATTATTGTTAACTGTAAATGTTTCTAAATGATCAGTCAATTTAGTTAATCCTTCTATAATTTTTGGTTCCGCAGATGTCATTGTTATATTTTTATTTGTTCCGGAATATGTAAATGGTTTGTTCACTTGAATAAACGAATCAATTGACTCTGTAGCCGGAGCAAAAACTATTGTGCTTTGTACTCCAACAAAATCCGTATTACCCACAAATTCGCCATGATGCACACCGAGACTATCGTCTATATCCTGCCAATCGGCGTCGTCAGTGTTGAATAATTCATTGTGATTTTGCAGAGATAGTGTGTGGGGAGATTCATTTTCGGCTCCTTCACCAATCCAACTAGTCATCACAGATGGAGCCAGCAGATGATCATTTTCATAGAAAACTCGAGAACTCTTTTTTAAATACTGAGCATATAGTCGGCCATTACTTAATTTGGTCCCAACAACTTTTGTGGCAAATTCCGTAGTTATTCCATCCTGTATAAAGGTTCGTACTGTGGACGTTAAAAGTCCAATTTCTGGACGTACCGTCAAAAATCGTCCATGATGAGCAGTATTATTTACCAAAAGTACAGTAGTTACATCTAATATTTGATTATTATTAATAAAGAAATTATTTTGAAATAAAGAATTTACAGTAAACACACAGATATAGCGGGAAGACCGAAACATTTACATAATGTAAGCAAAATTTACAAAGGTTAAAGATTGAAAAAAGTTAAGAAATTAGTTTTTAATAAAATTCCAGAATGTACATCCCCAAAAAGATGGTGAAATCATAGAAAGAAAATAGAGAAAATGTGAATAAGAAATAAAGTCAATATTACTAATTTATTTTAAAATATTTTTAGAAACATTGATTTTGTTGTTTGGATTAGTTAAAAACGTTTGTGACTTAATTTAGTATTTATATAAAGTATATACACAGAAATTCGTAGAATTCTTACCATCAGCGCCAAGCGCTGGCAGGGTTGGTGTGGGGCTCACTAGATACGATTGATCTGAAAATGTATTTAAAAAATTACCTTTACAAATATAAACATATCTTAAGAAAAACAATTAAGCAATACTTAAAATTGTTATTTAATATTTTACTTGATATTTAAATTAAAACTCATCAAAATAACTTTTGAAATCTACAAAAACATCTTTATTCTCGGTATTTAATTAATCTTGACCAAATTGGTCTAAAAGTTTTGAGCCTTAAATTGCAAAAGCTGTACATTGTTTTCAATATTATTTTAAATTGTATTTTATAACACCAACATTTTGATAAAACAAATTCTTTACGATTAAACAAAATAAATATATATAAAAGGAGAATTAAAGCGCACAGAAACTTTATCATTCCCATAGTTTAAAGTTGACTTTTCATCTCTTTTTATTAAAGATTCCAATAAGTATTTACCAAATGTATGTATGTGCAATACCACCGATTTAAAAACCGGTTCGACTATTATATACATACGTATGTATATGGAAGGGGTGTCTCCATAACGCAAAAATTCCATAACAATTTTCACACAACTTGTACAAATAGCAAAGACCTAATGATATGCAAATTAATTAATTAATGTTACGACATACATGAACAAATAAACGATTTATGCTTTCTTTTAAATAAAACACTATAACAAAATTATGAATTGGTATAATAAAATTGTTTATTTATTTATCTGGAAGAGTTTGAAAGTTAATTTGTGAAATCTTAATTTATTTATACAATTACATACACTTACCGCTTGTAAAAGAAGCTTCACTGTGATGTCCCATTGTTAACATTAATGCCGTTAACAGAATTAGTTTTACATTATTACACTGACCATTAAATAATTGTTTCATCGTGCTGATGATCCTGTCGGAGAATGATGGGCGATGATCCGTTATCCCTTTTATTTCACGTGGTTCTAGCATTTTGTATAGGTCCTTTTAAAATAAATCAGATCGAATTAAACTCTTTTTTTTAGTTGAGGTTAAGGTATTTACACTTTCTCTTAAGTCAGATAAAGGCGTAACATAATGACATATCCACTCTTACACTAGACATCTCTGATAAATCTTTAACTGCACTTGACAGATGCTTTAGATATTCAAATTATATTAAATAACTCTGTCTTAATTTTCTTGGATTGTTATTCACTTAAAAATGTAACTTTATACCTTTGGTATAGAATATTTTTAAGTTTACGAAACAGGTTTAAGCCAAAATATATACGCTTAGTTTGTATATATATGAATATATATACATTCGTTTTTAAATAAGACTCTCTTACAATTTTTGAGGAGGTACCACGCAACGACCATCCGTAGAAACGAAAGCCAGAGAACTGATTTCCCTGACAATACAAAAAAAGACTCATCCGGTTTGTTGGTTGCCTTATAGCTTTAAACCACAAAGGTGGTTTGTCTGGTTTTGTCCAACAGCTTCATAGTCCCATTCCCACTCGAACAATTGATTACACTAACAGCTAAAAGTTGCCTATAGTTTGTAAATATATGTTGTATGGGTTGTAAATATAATTTTACAAATTTGATAAGCAATTGCTAAATTGTTAATTAAAAATTCCTTCAAAACCACGTGCCCAAAATTAGTCTTGATAGATTATATGAATTTTAGAAAGATTTTGATTTGTTTGTATTTGTTTTATTTTAATAAAACCCATTTAGAAAGAGAAATCGCGAAAGAACTATCTTTAATAGGTTACTATTTAGGAAAATACATTTCTTGTAATTATATTAGAAGTTTAATATGCAAATGTTTTATATTTAGCTCCCTTCAATATATTTTTTTTTATAATACACATTCATACATATGTATATGAACACATATCAGAAATTTTTAAATACAAAACTTGAAAAGCAATCGAAATTCCAAAGACAAGAAAGCACTTTTGGCCGTATTAGCTACAAATGTATACTTACTATTTATCAGCAACCAACACGCGAAAAAATTACCAATTCAAGTATGGAGTTATTCAATAAATATTACAAATCCATCCATTAAATATATACACAAACTATATATATTTTTTAATTCTTTCATCACGAACACCGCATTTTTATTTCAAATGAAAATTCAATACTTCTTTACATAAAATAAATAAAACTTGTATCTTTTTTCAGAAATATTAAAAATTGAACAAATAAATCAAATTTACATTTATTTTTATGCATTTGTACAGCCAAACTGAAATTGAGCACATTAATAATATTAAATATAAGCCCTTACTTATTTACTTTATTAACTATTAAGAATTTCTCATCTGCGCTAAAGAAACGTTCACCAAAATATTGTACACACTAAGAATATTTAAGTACAAAATTTCCATTAGATTTCAATGGCAGGAGCTTACGATTATAATTATATACTCTACTTAATATTAAGAATTTTATGCATGTTTTTATGCAATGTACTATTTTCACGTTAACTTAAAAATATTTTTTAAAGAATTATTTAGTAGACGTAGCTTCAAAAAATCCCGGAAACTTGCTATTTTGCGGCGGATCATTGCTTTGTTCAGCTCCTAAATTAACATAATGCTGTTGGTTGACTTCCCAATCGATAAAATCATTTGGTTGTTCGTAAACTTCACTTATGGGCGGCCAATTAACATTATTTAATATATCATACTCGAGTCTCATGTACTTTTGTTTCGATGTTAACCAGTTCTGATCACGCTTTACTTGATACTTTTTAAATACCAAATATTCAACGAGAAAACTCTCCACAAAAACATGACATATAAAGGCAACTAGACCATAAACTAACATTAAATAACGAAAACTCATTACAGGAGGTACTACAAGTTGAAAAAAGTCAGCTATCCATTGGCTCGGATAAACAATTAAATAGATAATTACACTTAAATTTATAATAAATGCCAAACATAATGGATAGTTTGACCATAATGGCTTACGATATGGTGAACCTTTGGAAAATACAAAAGCAAGTATTATATATTGGAAACTAGAAATGCAAAACATGGTATAGTTCTCATGACATCCCAAATGCTCCTCGCCCGACTTTGGTTGAAAGGGTTCGAACCAGGGTTGGTGATGTAAGTGGAACCAACCTGAAAAACAGACAAAAACAAACAGAAAGTTGCATTTTAATTTAACTAGCATGCTGAAAAATTATATTAGCATGTTAAGGATGTTAACTAGCGTTTAAATTAAAATGTGCTCGATTTTTAAGTTAAATTATTAGGAAATTTTTTTTTTTTTTTTTTTTTTTTAAATAATTAGGACAACATTTATATTGCTTACCCGCCACCTGAAATCCTGTGACCACAGTTAGATGCAGCAAAAGGGAAGCCAATGGCGTTAAAGATATTAACGAACTGAGAGGGACTTGCTTAACCAAATTTCCATCAAAAGATTCCGTTTTACCAAAAAAAAAGGCAAATATAGATATCAAACCGAGGTCAACATAGAGATACTGTTTATCCGTTAGATTCGAATCAATTGAATAGAGAATCATAACTGAAATAAATTGAACAAGCGAATATGCGGCCATATATTTAAAAATACCAAAAGAGGTGACCAGCGCCGCTCTGCCTTCTTTTATAACTTTAATGACCGATGCAATTGTTGGACTTCGAGAGGTAAATGGAGATGCTATTGATGATTCCGTTTCGCTTAGAGAGATGCCGGCATTAGCGACCTTGAGAGCCCCACAATCATTGGCACCGTCACCGCACATGGCCACACAATAATCTAAATTCTGAAGTTCCATTACCAAAGCTTGCTTTTGATCAGGCGACATTCTAGCATATATAGCGCCACGCGTTAATATTATCTCCATTTTCTCAGGAAAATGTTCCTTAATTATTTGCCAAGTTTTGCCATCCATGGCAAAAATATATTGTTGTCGCCAGCTGTTATCATCCTGGAGTTTAATACCAAGTTCCACATCCGTTACATCATTATGTGTCCAGGTTTCTGTCGTTTTAACACTCGCCAAACTATCACTTGTGGGCAGAACAGTAATTGTGCTTAATGTACCATCATTTTCATCATTATTAGGCAATGAATATGATGATGAATTCAAAGGCATCAACTTTCCATTACATTCCAGCGATGATGATGATTTAATGTTACTGCCTAAATCCAATGTATACTGCAGCTTAAATTTTTGATGTCGAGCTTCATTGGCATTATTAGCACGTTTAGAGAAACCAGCCCCCTCAACTTCTGCACTAGAGTGACCAGTCTCAGTAACTACTTCTGCTGTATTAACACGATTACAGTGGCCAACTGCATCAGCGTGAACTGTTATAACAGCTTGCGAAGACCTTACAATGCCGCAATCCCGAGCCACACTCATCGCTGTTAAAATATTATCGCCTGTTATCATTATCGTACGTATTTTAGCGGCATTTAAATCATTAATAACTCGCGCCGTATCCGGTTTCAAACGGTTCTCAAGTATTACGAAACCAAGAAATATTAAATTTGACTCTACGTCCTCCCGGGCCAGTCTTTGTACTTTGGTATAGTTCATTTTTGGTGACAAAGACTTAAAGGCGAGGGCAATAATTCGATAACCCTTTTTAGCAAAATTCGATAGCTGCTGCGTATAGTCATCGGGCAGACTTTGTGGTGTACATAATTTCTGTAACATCTCCGGTGAACCTTTGCAATAAACATTAAAAACTTGCGAGCCAAGACAGCGAGTGAGCACCGACATTCGTTGCAAACTTGAAGTGAATGGAAATTCCCGTACAATTCCATGATCAAAGGTTCGTTGAGTATGGGAAATTCCAACGGAAGCAAGTAGATCATCGACCGAAGATTGTCGTTGAATTTCCTTAGTAAAATCGTTATCGTTATCGGTTTCTAATTCCGTTTTGGGTTGCCTCAAAATTGTTGGATAAAGCAAACCATATTTCTCATTGTCCGGTATATTGCTTGAATCTTCAAGAATCCAACCAGTTGACTGGAACATTTTTAGGTCTAACGGATCCCCCATCATAATGCCGTTCATTACGGTAATCGAGTGACAAGTGACCATTCCAAAAAGAAAGTGATCGTAGGGCAATCGTTCGATGTTCTTTAGTGGAATTTGAAATTGATTCGTTGGTGATTTCGGGAGAACGCCCCACATATCGAGGCCATCCTCAGTAAGGGTTCCAGTCTATAAATAATACAAAAAAGAGAGTCATATAAATAATTGAATTTATAAATTTAAAAATCGAAGTGCCGATTTTGAAACTAATTAAATAATTGTAATTTATTATTATTAGAAGATGTTTGTCTGGCGACCTCTATTTATTATTGGGGGCTCTAGCTAACTCGAGGTCAATCGGCTTAACTTCTCTTCTAGCGGGAGGGAGGGGAAGTTTTTTCCATTCTCTCTTCTGCATGTGTGTGGGCTTGGACTTTTTTCGCATGAATGCTTCATCGGGCTTTCAAGAGGCGATGTGCTAGCTAGAACACCCCAATTTATTATTTTTATTATTTAAATAACTATTAATCGTCACAAAACTTGGTATCAGAAATTTTTTGATTTGAAGGTGTTTTTGTCTGATTATTAAACCATTTTTGAAAAGTTCCTTTCGAATTGCTTCTTCATTAAGGTTTAAATTTGTTTAGCTTAATAACAAACATTCTTGAAGTTGATGATCCAATCGTCACTTTTATCTTACCTCGTTGAGAGGCTTTGTTTTTTGTTTCTCAATACTCACCTTATCGAAGCAACAGCAATTGATGCTGCCAGCCACATTTATCGATCGGGGCGATATGCAAAATATTTCGCTGACCTTTAAGCGTTTCTGTGCATAGAAACGTCCAACGGTCATCGCCGCTGGCAAGGCTGGCGGCACAACAATTGTAATCAAATCCAAAGATTCAACAGCTATTTTAACGGGATCTGTGCCACGTAATATCTGAAAATATAAACAGAAATTTTAGAAATATGTATGCATATGCATATATGTATATAAATTAACCAGAAACAATAATAAAAAGAGAAAAAAGTCTTCAAGTTTTTGTTAAAAGAAAAAATAGTGATTCTATATAGATTCTGAGAACACTCAATAACGTTACTTACTTTGGTCACGAGCGTATAAATAAATCCAATGCAAGCAATTAAAGCTAGAAACTGTATAAACTTATAGGAATCTTGCTCGAATTTATAATCTACCGGCGGTGGATATAGAATGGATCTTATCAACTCCCCTTTAGCCGTTATATTTCCAGTATTAATAACAAAAGCCAACACTTTTTTCGAGCCGATATACCTAGTTTGAATAACTTTGGTGCCACAAAAGAGCGTATGTCGAGCATGTTCCTTTTTATCAAATATAACATCACGTTTCGACGGCAACGGAGTCTTGGTCACGGGGACACTTTCGCCCGTTAGCATTGACTCATCTAGAATGCAATTTCCCGACAATAATACGGCATCACATTGCATTGTACATCCCGAGGATGGTATTTCAATAATATCGCCTGGTACTAACGATTCAGTTGGATATTCCTTGGATGAACCTCGGGGATCCACAACCCAAGCGTTGCCAGTTTTGTAAACCGTTTTTATCAGTACATCTTGATTCTGCATGTTAGAAAGGTCATTTACAAAATTGGGAATTACAATTTATATATTTATATTTACCTTTTTAGTTTGCAAAACGGAAACCGTAATGCCAAAAATTGACATTAATAGTATAACGCATGCGTAATAATAGTAATCATATGTAAACCATAAAATTACTGAGAATATTTGAAAGACATAGAAGGGATTTAGAACTTCTAGAAAAAGCAATGTTTTGACATCGCGCACCGGTACAGTTATCGCATTATCGCCAAAGACAATACGTCTAGAGAGCTGTTCATCCAAGTGTAATCCTCTTTGTTGATGATAATACGAGCAAGGAATATTTAAGTCCAAACCATTAATCCTTCGAAAAGAATTTTGAGAATTATCCCAAGCATAAACCAATTGTTTGCATCGAAATATTCGAAGGGTTGAACATCCTAAAATCGTTATTTCGCATTATTATCACAATATTCCACATTCTTAGTTGATGTCACATACTTTTGAACTGCGCTGATGTGAAATGAACAGAAAGTTCCAGGGCGTTTTCGGAATCCATGCCGTCGTTCTCTATAGGCAATAAGGATCTGTTAAAAAGGGAGAGCAATTTTTATAGTTAAGTAAGCTATGTACTCCTTAGTTTGTTTATTTACCTGAGATCGTTTCCAGTCAAAGCTTGAATACGCTTTACATGATATATCTTATGTTTCCCTTGATAGTCCTCTGGGAAGAAAAATAGTAATATGGTATTTTTAATTTTATTAGAAAAAATGGGGAGTCATGCCATATAATAGAGAAAAGTGCAATTTT
The DNA here is from genome assembly GCA_018874455.1 of Drosophila trapezifrons. Lineage (NCBI taxonomy): Eukaryota > Metazoa > Arthropoda > Insecta > Diptera > Drosophilidae > Drosophila > Drosophila trapezifrons. Next base: position 97 of record JAEIIF010017614.1, on the reverse strand, counting down.
TTATTTTTATCATGCGTGGATAGGATTTAACGCATTCTTATACCCATGCAGGGTATTATAATTTTGTCCAGAAGTTTGCAACGCAGTGAAGGAAGCA
>JAEIIF010017602.1:0-17025 GCA_018874455.1 Drosophila trapezifrons | reverse complement strand
TTTAAAAGGTGTCTAAAAGTATGCAATAAAATATTTTATGCACTAATTTCAGTGCAAATTTAATTCTTTTTACAAAGACACATTTTGTAGCATAGTTTTAAGTGATTTAAAAACCCTAGGGATTTCTGGAGCACCCCCGATAGTCTGATCATTCAAATCCATCTTTTTATGAATGTATTTTTCGAATAAAATCTGGATTAAAACACATAGTAAACATCTATTTCTCTTGCAACATTTACAGTGAGTATTATCTATTTTATCTTATAGAGAGCTCACTGTAATAAAGTTTTTAACAAAGCTAAAGTTTATTGTATCTCCCCGATCGATTTGATATTTTATTACATATATGTTTTCCAGTGTGTGAGGGCGCTACGATTACATAGCCGGGGCTATGGAGCGCTGGAAACGCCACATAGTCATTGCTACATCGCCATTGCCATCCGTCCTCGATTCCGGCAAAGTTTCTCGCCATACGTTTGCAACCCTCCTGAGCAGCGGCAGCAGCAGCAGCAGAAGCTGAAGCAGGAGCTTCAGCAGGACTTTCATTTCAAGGATTTCCGACCGACGACGTCAGACTCGACTCGACTGACGGGCTCGACGACTACTATAGGGCACTCTGGTAGGGCGTACAGGTTGCCTTTGCTGTGGAAAACCTACGAGTGTAGTAGGGTTAGCTGGAGGGGCATGGCATCGGTGGAAGAAGCAACATCAGTGCAAATACGAGAGCGGCAGCTGGGGCAACAGACTTTGGCTCAGGTTACTGCCACACGGCTGCGCCCCCAAAACAAAATTGAAACCCCAGCGCGTTAAGAGCTCTGACATAAAACCCTGAAAGCGAAATTGCCGTTGAGGGATATACGAGCAAAAGGACGGACTACGAGTATATACCTCTGTCGCCTCACCTCTTCTTCTTCTACCCCCTTGGGCGCTATATGGTGGTACATATGCCATTACAGGCAGGAGGATGTACCTATAACCGGCGGGCAATCGTGTATAAAAATACACAATTGGGTACAGTCACTGTGGGGTTTTTGTCGGGCCTTTCAGGCTTTATAAAGGCTATAAAAAGGTCTACAACAGATCTTTTGGGTGTACAGGAAAATATGCAGGAAAAAAATAATAGGCTAATCTGTCAAAGGGATTTCTGGGGTGGATCCGTATATATTATAAGATAAAGAGAACTTGTTTACACTAACAGGGGGTTATACTACTTTTTCTAAGAGCATGTGAGAGAATATCAATAATAAAATGGTTTTATTTTAATTATAAATATATAAGACGGATTCTGAATGGATTACAAATGCATTAACATAGATACAAAATATTATTTTTAAGCATATATTATTTCAGGATATTTTATATTAAAAGATACCAAGAGTAATAATATACTACGATTCCAGCACATGGGTATTTCAATCTTCGTTTATACAACGACTCCTGCCTTTTAATAAACTTTTATTTTAAGAGTTTCTCACAATTTAATTGGGTATTTCATAAAATTGATGAACGTTTTTATAACTTTCACCACTCCGTGAGATTCATTATTTTTTGTTTCCTATAAAGGATTTCGAAATGCGTAGCGTTTTATTGGGATTATAAATGTCTGGTGCTCTGGGGCCTTTACTATTTACAGCTTTTATATAGCGCTACTGGATATAACTTTTTTCATTGTGTCAGACTCATAGAGTCCCCAGTGGTTTCAGGCGCTTTCCTTTACTTTACTCTTAAGGGTGGGCATGGCGTGACCAACTGCCATGCAATGTTTCTCAGACTTTATTAAGGTAATTTTATCTTTTATATATATTTTATATATATATGTACTTATTCGTGAAACCTCACCAGAAATTACATTTATTTTGTTGATATCAGGAGAGGTTTTATGGGAGTTTTAAGAATAATTTGATTTACTTTTTCAGGAGCAGATTTTAAGCATCTTTAAGATTCCGTTTAGATATAGAAAGAAGTCCCCGGAGAATCGGTGCTTTACCCATGACTCAATTTAATTCAATTTATTAATTAATTAAAAAAGATAACAAAAAGTACCAAAGCTTCGGTGGTTTACCTTATAAATAATGCAAAACCAATATTAAACTCTCAATCAATTAGAGTTAAACGGGGATCTTTTAGGTGTGAAGAACGGAAATCGTTTTCCCTGCCTGACCATTAGCATCCTGTTATTTTAATGCCCCATTCCACATCCATTATTTACTCTTGCTGGCTTTTGTATATATAATATTGATTGCTCCATCATCCCAGACTCACCCAGGCCGACCCCTTTAATCACCGAACATGTAAAGAGTGCGAGAGATGCCATAATGGTTTTCATTGTCTGCCAAATACGAATGGATGCCACGCCAAAAGTGAAGACCCGAACCCCATGGAGCGAGCTGCTCTACGAATACCCGTTCATCTGAGTAACTGATATAGAGCCGGGCGCCATAGATGCAGATACAGATACAGATACAAAAAAAGCGGAAAACGTGAGAAATGTCTGTGAATAAAGTCTGTTTTTCATGTTTCTTTTTCGTTATCGATTTATTTTGAAATTTCTTAGTACTAAAAGTTCTTGTATATTTCGTTACGAATTATAATGGCTGCGAGGCTTTATGCTCGCCCGTACTTCTCATTTGGGTTGTCGGTTCGTCATAAGCCTCTTGGGCTTTAGATGCTGCAGGCAGGCAGGCAGAGCAGACATCGGCAGACGATGCCGACGACGATGTGATGGCCCTTGAGCTGAGACTCTGGAGAGGCCCTGGATTCTGCTGCAGGTTCTTATTCTGACGACGATAATGACGAGGATGATGATGAGGATGCCCACAGCTTGAATTTCAGACATGCGCCGCTCCAGCGAATTCGAGTTCGGTTTTTTGTACACTCGCACTTCGTCTTTTCTCGTTTCGCTGGCACAGCTTTCGATAGATGCTAATCTATCTTTATTGTGCCAAAGATGTGGAGAGGACGAGTCGTCGTACGAACCGATGAGGGTACAAAAAGACGACCTGACCGACCCTCTTTCCTGACCCTCTTCTTCTGTCCGACTCCAACTCCTTTCGAGAGGCCGCTATAAATACCAGTCCCAATCGTGGCATGTATTGGATTTCATTTGGGTTCGATTTTGGTATGAACGAATCGATTTGTTCGTGTTTCTTCGACTGCAATGTTTGCTTAACTTTACCAAACTGGAGATGACTAGACTCAAAAGATTTCACAAGGTGGAGCGTAATTGGGGTTGGTATATTCCATTAAATGAATTAAACGACATTTGTCAATCTATATTTATACTTTTAAGGGGGTGAGTTTCGTACTAAATCAGAGGGCGGCCCTTGGGATTGATTGTGGGATAAATGCTTGATACGACACATTTTCAATAAACTTTTTCTTTGAACACAAAAATAAATCGAAATGAAATAAAATCACTATGGCAACGTAAGGGTAAGGATATACAATATCCTTTCGAAAAGTTTAACAAAGGGATCAGGGTGTCTTGTGATATTACGATTTTCAAAGGTTGACTGGGAAACGGTTTTTAGGTTTGGCTTTTATTTGGAAGAAATAAAAACATTTTATAAACTATTTATTGTGATCTTTATTTAATTTAATAAATTGTAAGTAATACGAAAATAGGAAAAAAAGAAGCCAGAATTAAATTGAAAAACAAAATAAATAATTTTTTAACTTAAATCGAGAATATAACGAAAAAGTACACTTTTATAGGATCTACATAATTATCTTTTAATTTTATCCAAATTTTGTACATTCCATTAACAAAAGGAATATGGTTTTCGGATCATAAAAAATATCTAGGAGTCATAACCTATGAAATATAGCCTACTTTTTGCGGGTGCCCATTGGCAATATTTTAAAGGAAAACATAAATCGCTGTAGCGATCGTAATACCTGCCCAATCGACTTGAAATTTGTGATACCGAAATATTTGTGAAAACAAAAAATAATAACATTAAAAAACGATTATAAATTTAGCTCCAAATGTAAAAAAAAATAAATCTCTGTTATTTCCGAACGATAACAATCTGCGTTCCTGAATCTCCATTTCACAAAGTATCCAGTTTCCACCACCACCACAGTGGAACCACCACCAAAAGGCTCTCTTACTATATAATAAGGGCTCTCATACTATATAACAAGAGATGTAGAGCCCCGATATGGAAATGGCAACAAACTCGTAGTAACGAAAGAAGGACGGCGGGGGAATAGGAATTGGAATCGGGATTGGGATTACTAAGAGTCGTCGACGACGGCAACGCCGACTGCTCTGCCGGCTTCGGGGGCAGTGGCATGGAAGCGAGAATGGAGCAAAGGGAAACGGAAAATGGACAGAGGAAGCAGCGGAGCAGCAGCGCCACTGGAGGGGCACAGGGCACAAAGGAAATTACTAGGAAAAATTCAGGTCCCTATGGTGCTTTTGGGTGCGACAGTCGACGCATAGAATAGATACTCACTCGAGCACATGGGGCAGGGCAGGACGGGACAGGATGGGGACATAGGGCCAGGGGACGCAGATACACCGGGAGATAATCAGGGAAGCCCACTGAGCGAACGTCCGACCGCCTGGCGACGGACGCTGCAGGCGGACATCACATATAGATTATAGCGCGCACACTGGGAAAACGGGAAAAGATGCAGAGATACCAGCGGAGATACTCTCGCACATATGTATATAGCATCAACCTTACTCGAGGGACCAAAAACCTCGAACCTCGAGCTGCCATCGGAATGGCATGGCATGGCATGGCATGGGAATCCCAGCGAGCACACAGGGGCCAAGGCCCGGGACCTAATCAAAAAAGGTAATGGAAAAATACTATCTCGGGTCGTGGCCACGATTGCCACAATGTCGGAGAAGCGCGGGAGGACGAGGATGCCAAGCCGGTGCGGCGGGACGATGTTCGGTTCGATATAATACATAACCATAATAAATTCCATGGCTAAATCCCCGCATCTGGCTCTCCAGAAAAAGGTCATAATAGATGAGCTTAGTCGAGTTCTGTGGGAGAGGGCGGAAGGCCCTCCCATTTACAGTGGAACATTACTACTTAAAATAGGGAGGAAACTGGGAAAAATAAATATATATTTTTTAAAGATTTACATTCAAATTTGAAATCCCTTTAAAATGTGTCTAAAAGTATGCAATAAAATGTGTGAGGCACCAAATTTAGAGCAAATTGTTCTATTTTTACGTGACACCTTTTTAAGTAATTAAAAAACGTAAGTGATTTTTTTAGCGCCCACAATAATAGATTTTAAATAATAATGCCTTCTAATAATTAATTATTCATTATATCTTATTTATTATTATTAAATCACTTTAGTGGCAAGGATTTATTTTATTTTAACAATCTGATTTAGGTTAATTAATATTAAAGGGTAATTTTTAACAGCATACTTTAAGAAATTTTTAAATATTTTTTGAAAACAAAAAACATAGTCGTAAAATCCCTCCATCAGGGGTGCCACAGAAATCGTGGGATTGAAATCTTTGGAAATACGGCCCAAAAGTATACTACAGAATGTAAACTCTAAAATCTACGATGAATTGCATACTTTTCATTTTCATAAATTTGTCATTTTTAATTAACTGAAAATTTATACCGATTTCTGTGGCAAACATCATTTATATTCATTATTTATGCACCATATTTCATAGCATACTTTCCCCGGCCCTAACCATTGTTCGCAGAATTGTTTTCTATTTTTTGGAGATTATGAAAACCGAACATCTCGTTATGAAAACCCCAATCAAATTACAGTACATCCACCCTTCGATTTATTCGATTTATAGACGTCCAACTGTGTATTTAATTCGGTCCAAGCCCAAATGTATGTCCTCGAATGTGTGTGTGCGCGCTTGTAGGGTTCCTTGCTCATCGCAATCACTTGGATTCGGAGTCGTGAAATGGCAAAGGGAAAGGTCATTTTCTTCCAATGCTCTCCAGCTCGTTTTCTAAAGGTTGCCAAGGGCTTATCCCCGTGCGCCTCCTTGCCGCCCGTCACACCCACCGGCGCCTTAGAAGCAAAAGCATTTGGAGAAAAGTTTCCTTGGCACTGGTCAGTGGCCGATAGCTGCTGAAATATAATATAATAGAGTCGAGTCATCGTCATCGTCATCGTCAACCCGAGCATCCAAGGAAAGTCCAGAGCGGAGTCCCCAAGCACACAGACCTCCCATTAGCACCACCCACCGCTCCGCACCGCACCGCAGAGGTTGATGCTGTGGTTTTATACCTTTTCCAATACTTTTCCTTATATACACACACCTAATATATATAGCTGGCGGGATATATATATAGAGTAAGGTATGTGTGCGATTTCCCACCACCGAACAACACATAATCGGTTCGAAAATGGAAGGGAACCGAACCGAACCGAAAATACGAACCCAAACTGAGCGTTATCCATTTGTATCTTGGACTTGTATTAAAACTAATCCATCAAAAGGCTTTCGACCCAATGCTTTGTTTTTCCTTCTTGTCTTTGGTAAGCGACTGCTGTTGCTGCCACCTCTGCTGTCGGCGTCGCAGTCGACGCTCTAGTTATTTATACGCTCAATCCCAATAGCAATCCCAGTTCCAATCTCAGGCCCAATCGCCTACCAAACCGGGCAGCGATACTTCAGGTTACAGCCGTATATATACAAGATACACATGGCGTATCAGCAGCCTCGGCCTGCAGCATCTCTAAGATAGCCCTAGTAATGTGTGAGTGAGTGAGTATCTGTGTCTTGGCTGGGCTCGGACTGGAATGGATTTTCTGTACGTGCGCTCATACTCTTGTACTCTCGTATATATATCATACTACATAGTTGCCATGGCACTTCTCCGCTAACGGATGTCGAGACTGAAATGCCTATAATGAATGTCCCAATCCCAAGAAGAACCCGAATCGAGCATCTCTCGCAACCATCGCCGCATCGGATGCGAACGAGACTCACGACTTCGACTTGCGCTTATATGGGGTATCCATAAGAAAACTCGTTTAAATTGGACCGATGCCAAAACGAAAATTTATACTTACAAGTCAGGCCATTCGAGTGGACCAAAAGGGGCGGAGGAGTGCAAGCAGAGATCGAACTATGTCATTTTACTATGGTTTACCAGGGAAAGATCAAAGATCAAGGAAAGGATCAAGGATCCTTGATCTGAGCGGGTTTTTGTTTCTAAACATTGAATTAAAGTGGTAATTCTGGAAAGCAGGGATGCCCATGCTGAGCGCTTTTTCGATAGAAATTACTCCAATGAACCAATTATTTATAATCTAAGAACAAGCATTACTAATGATCATAATTATAACCAAAATGGCTAACCTGCTTATTCCGATCCCCTTTTATTTATAATCAACATATTTTCGATACTTTATTTGGTATCATAAGGTCTGTATTCTTTCACCCAAAACAAGGTTCACCCCAATAGCTATTATAGAGCCTAAAAAAGTCAATAATAATACCCAAAAATAGTTATAATTACTAACGCTTGTGTGGGTAAACCCACACATGTAAGTCCCATGCCGTCTCTATATCTGACTCAAGCATATAGATACCGGAATTCCAAGTGAATTTCGTCAGACCCACAATCGAAACCGAAACCAATCATTCACCTGAAAGAGATATACAGATATATACACAGAAGCGGAGCGAGATGGAGGACTGGGAATTGGGGGAATGGTATGTCAAGAGGGAGGCAGTTGCCATAGCGGGCACTACGTAAGCCCAAAACCCGAAAAACCCATCGGAGATACTTCTATGTACAAGTAACGGCCCAACTGAAGCCATAAAACGCACCCCAAAGGTAGGACGAGATGACAGGTTGGGCTTCGGTTTCAGGTTCGGGTTACGAGTTCGGGTCCCTGGGTCTTCGGGCAGATACCGCCGACGGCTGACAGTCGAGACGCTGCGCCCGACAAATGACACCACCTCCTCCGACCGCCCTGTCTCCTGCTCTGTGCTGTTGTGTCCGACGGTTCCACGTTCTGTCGCCTGGCTCCTGGTATTTTTGTTGCTGTCGCTGCCGCAGCGTATTTGTTTTGCACGTCTTACGACGACGTCGGCTGCGACAGCGACTGCGACGTCACTCTTGAAGAGCGATGCTGGCAGCTTGGATATTTTCCGCTAAATCTGGCTTATTTTTGGAAGTTGTCAGAAAAGCATATAACAAAAATAATATTTAAAGAACTTTCTGGTTTCTGCAAAACCAAGTTCAAAGATTTCGCTTATTCCTAAGATGTCCTTTATTATAAACTTTTTAATTTTATTAAGACCAGGCTTTTTTTATATAGCAAACAAATATTATTTATATTGTAATAACTATATTATTATATTACAAATTGGATTTTAATAAATTCATGTTACTTAAAACATTTTACTTTAATATAGTTTTTACGTTATTCTTTTAACTTGTTTAGTTTTGGAACTCTCTCTTAAGCGGACAACTTGGCGGACAAACAAATATTATTTATATTGTTATAACTATATTATTATATTTCAAATTCGATTTTAATTAATTCATCTTACTTAAAACATTTTACTTTAATATAATTTTTACGTTATTCTTTTAACTTAAACAAGTTTTGGAACTCTCTCTTAAGCGGACAACTTGGCGGACAAAAATATGTGACAAAGAATGCTACTTATAAGTAATCAAATGTTTGTGTCATTCAATTATTTATTTCAATTAGTATTTTAGCTTTTAAAAAATAAGTTTTAGATCTCTCTATTTTAACCTTTCTCGCTTGAACGGACAACTTCGCGGACAAAGATATCCACCAAAGAGTGCTGTAAGTAACTTACTTACCTTGTTATTTCTAGAGATTATTTGGGTATAGGCTTAGTTAATTAAGCTTACAAATATTGTGCGGTTTTTCCTTTTACTAAACTGGTTATATTCTCTCTCTTGAGCGGACAACTTCCTACCACAAAAAGGGGCGGTTGAAATTACCTCTTTCCGTCTGTGTTATTTTTAGAGATTTGTGTAGCATCTCTGGTAGCGAGGTGCTTTGGCTCTCAGCCGTCCTTGTGGAGGTCTGAGCTTCTTCAGCGGCTGCTGCTGCGCTGCTCCTGGTTCTGCTTCTGCTGCTGCTCCTGCCTCTGCTGCGGTCGCAGTCGCAGTCAGTGCCTTAGGTTTTTTTGGTTTGGCATGGCATGGCTTGGCCCGGCTTGTTTGGGATTAAATATTTCCTATAGATGGGAAAAACGAGTCGGTCGGGGTCGTTCGTCGAGTCGTAGCTATGGCTGTGGCGATGATGATGTCGCTAGTTTCGTACACTCCAACTCGGTTCACGTTCACTCTGTGCTGAACGTTCGTGGGCAGCGGTTCTCGCAGCGCGTTCAGCGGACTGTTTTTCCGAGTTTTCGATTTCCCGAGTGGTTCGAATCCGCGCATAGATATTATATATATCTCTCTCTGGTGATTTGGAGTAGGTCTGGACTTTCGAGCGGTGTCCGTGGATATATAGCCAGCAGCCGATACGTTTTTCGGTTGCTCCGGATGTGAGTACCACTGTGCGGATGGGCGATTTGTGTGTACGATGATGATGTACGGCGAGTGCGTGTGATGTACCAGTGTGTGATGTAAACAAACGGGGTCTTGAGATTCTGTCGCCGTCGCTGTCAGCGCTGCTTCCAATTAAAAAAGCCGCATTTGCATGCCGCTGAAGGAGCGGTGTGCGAGAGCGTGTGTTTGGTGTGTGTTTGGTGTTTGTGTTTGGTGTTTTTGAAAAATCCCCGCTTTTGTTTTTGTCTGAGTTTCTTAGACAGCGCGGCGGCTGCTACGTCGACGCTGGCAGCGAGGGCGGTTTGTTTTGGTTTTTGCATTTTGTTTGTTTGATTTTCGGCGTTTGTTTATTTTTTGGTTTTCCTGTGTGTGCCAGCAGCGTGTGTGTGGCTTGTGGGTGTGATAAGGGGACATTGCCCCGCTGATTTGGCGCCAATTGAATGAACGTGAGGGGCGGAGTCCTTGAAGCGGCCAAGGACACTTTTATGAGGGGAGTGTTGAGTGGGTGTTGAGCCGGAATCGGGTAATTCGATCAAATGGGGCATGTCTAATAAGTAAAGCTGCTTATTGGGGATTTATAAGTTAGCCTTCGATGGATAATTGTGGTTTAATGTATTTAATTTAATAAGGAAAGGTATTTATTGAAGGATTATGGATGAACTCAACAGTATTTAATGTTGATTAAGGGTCTTGTTATCCTTGGGACTATTTTTGGAACAAAACAAAGTTATTTACAAGGATTTTTTAATGTAGTTTTCCTTTAAATCACCATAAATAACTCTTTATTAATATTTGTTCTTAAATTTTGTTAGGAACATTTTTATTACTAAATGAAAAATTTTATTTTTCTTCATTATTATTATTTTACTTTTAAATTTTATACTTTTCTTTAATATTAAGTATTTTATAACAATTAAAAAGGAATTATAATTACCTAATAAAACCTATTACTGTTTTATAAATTGCAAAATGTGCTTTGATTTAATTAGGGGCCATTAGGAAACTTCGTTTATCCCTTAATTAAATTTATGTTTGTGGCTCAGTCAGTTTACATTAAAACAATAATAAATGTAACTACAGAGAGCACACGATACAGTAAACCAAGAACAATCATTATTATTTAAAAACATTATCTTCTTATTTTTATCAGCTTAAATATGCTTATTTTTAATACAGTCTATGTACATAATTCAGTGATCACTGTAATTAAATTAATAACATACCTATAATCAAATGATTTCTTTGGGTAGTCCTTTTTATACACTTTTCTATTAAATATCTGTTTAAATTCATCATCATTCCCTTCCTAAACTAGTATAAAATACTGTCGAAATCATTTGCTATCCATATCTCACTTTAATGACCTCATAGACCTAAAAACCAGATACAAACATAACGAAAAACATGCCATATAACAAAAGTATAACTACATAGCGCAGCATAGTCTGTTTCTTTATTCCCATGAGCGTATATCTTCCCCTCTAAATCTGAAATAATTCACAGATACACAGACACTCGAATCAAGGCATGCTGCCTGCTGCCATGATGCCATGCCAAGCTATATAACATCCATTTATGCGCCGCTTAAACCAGCCCAAAAAGGTCCAACCAAACCACCTTGAGATATAAGAGATAAATAAGTAAACTCATGCCATAGCCCGAGCCCAAAGACGGAAAACCAATCGCAAAATTACCTGACATCGTGAACATCGTCGAGTGAAACCCAAAACTACCAGCTTAATCCCCGAGCGGTGTGGGAATCGGAAGGGGAATATACTAGTATTATAGCAGACATATATAGAGACAAAAGGGCAGGGCGAGAGGTTGGTTGCTGGGTTTTGTTAGGTAGAACGTAGAAACGAACCAAAAAACGAGCCAAAAAACCGAACTTCCTAGGCAAACAATGGCTGAGGAGATACTGCGATACAGAGATATACAAAGGAGATATGTGGCCAACAAAAGGGAGCCCGAACTGAAGTTGAGGCTGGGCTCTCGGTAATGGCAAATGGGTTTGGGATTGGGACCAAAACCAGGGACTGAGCCCAGGACCGAAACCGGGGCATCATCTTGATTGCTCCGATGATAATGACGCTGCACGAAATTTCACGAAGAACCCAGGAGCTAAGGCAGCGGCGGCAGCAGCAGCAGCAGCAGGAGCGACGACGACGACGACCAAACGTATAGGCAGCCATTAGGGTGATTCTGTGGGAGGGGAATCTCCAGCAGAGGAGCTGTGAGGTGCGGTATGCGAGGGCGGGTAATACCCCCGGGGGCCAGGAGATGGCGAGGGACAACTCTCGAGGCGATTAAGATAAAGTGCCAATCGATATAAGGGAAAGAAACGTAAGAACTGGCAAACTGAGCGAGCTGAGATGTCGAGATACTCGTACTTGGAGCTACATCCACGTCCACGTCCACGTCCAACGTCCGTATCGGATGCTGTGTATATATATGTACACTTAACGACATGATAGTAGTGTAGTTTTATTTCTTTTCAGATAAATAAGAAAGGGTATTGCCAGAAGCATTTTTAGCTTAGCCTTTTTTTTATGATTTCTTGCTTATAATATAGGGTGGGGATGTTAAAAATCGCCAATAATGTTATTGAGATAAGTCGAAAATGATGTTAAATAGGTTTTGGAAAGAGGTCCTTGTTTTTGTATATGAAAATAACCCTTCTACCATATATTATAATTATAACGCTAATCTGAAGTAAAACTAGGACTAGTTATTTTGGGTTAATCAGCCTAAGAACCTTTACAATATATAATTGCATACTTTTAAGCGGCTTTTAAAGAGATTTAACATTTTTAGAGTTTTTTGTGTCCTAAATCAAAGTGAGATTTAAGTTTTTTAAAGGAATAATTAAAAATAAAATTATAATAAAATATAAAGAGAAGGGATCCTTTCATTAAAGAGCATTATCTGCAAATATCCAAATATACTAACATTTTTTCAAAACCCTCCACTATTTTTTTGTCCCATGCTGTGAATATATAGCCATACTCAGTCTCAGACTCTGAGCCATAGCCGTAGCCATAGCTTGGGCCATAGAGAGCGACATAAAAGGAAATATAAAACCATTTATAAAGCGAGTCAGTCAGGGGAGATTTGAATTGGAATTGATGGTGTAGTGCACTCGACAGCGGAATGGTGTGTGTGTGCGAACAGTATCTGTGTGTGTATCCGCACACACACACACACAGCCGAAGACTAAGACGAAGCCGAAGCATAGACGAAGCGCAGTCGCGTTGTGTGTCAAGGTGCGAGTGTCTTCAAGATGGAAAGGGTTCCTTGGGCTTGGGTTTGCGCTTGGGTTTGGGTTTGAGGTTCGGTTTCAGTTTGGGATTGGAATAGGGATTGGGTTTTCGGGCTGCGAAACTTTGACGCTGGCTGCGCTGCTGCCTCTGCTGCTGCTGATGCTGCTGCCAAGAAGTTTCCGGAGCAAAAACTTTTCTCGAGTAGAGCGAACAGCTGCGTGAGGAAGCCAGTAAGAGACTGAAACTGCTAGAAAGAGACATGCAACAGTGAGGAGCAACCCCTAAGTAGGCTGACGCAGCAGCAAAAGTCCGGGTATAAAACCCAATTCCGTAAATCCGTGTCAACGGAAAGAGACGAGGGGGAACCACCGGACGTAGCCTTAGGTAAAATCCCTCTGTGACAAAGCCACGAGTATTCTCTTGAATATGCAAAAAATCTGGGACAATCTTTGTACTGTGCATAGAGTCTGAAAGCTATAAAAACGACTCTATATAAGTGAAACGGACATGCTGTTCGCATTAAGTCATCTCGATCTCAATCTTGATCTCTCCGGGGAGCTGTGCTAATCCGAAGACCGGCTCTCTGACTCAGTCAGGTGGCTCTGGATCCGTGACTCAGCAGCCGAGACTTACTACAAACATCTCTTCAAGATATACATCTCTCTAAGAAACTTTGGGGGGCGTTGCAAAAAGGGGGCGCGGCCACGTTCGTTCGCTTTAGCCAAGCATTACAGATACAAGATACCATATACCAAATACCAAATACCAGATACAAAGTGGGTGTGCCTGTGTGGGTACATCCCGATATGGAGCTCTGGGGGTATGGCTACGGTTCTGGTTTTCGGGGCTGTATCGATTTCTGAAGGCGTATTATACGCAGAGCTTCCAACTATTGTTTATGGGTTGCGCAGATGTGTGTATATCTGTAGCTGTATCTGTAACAATAGCCGTAGCTGTATCTGTATCTTCTGCCGTCGTATTCCCCTTGAAACTCTCTGAAGTGGTCGTCGGGTGAGCAGATGCTATGGAAGACCCCACGAGGTCGTGTCTATATGCGATACTCTAATATACTTTTTTATATATTTATGCATTTGGGTTGCCTCAATCTGATGAGTCATGTGAGCTGATGAGCTGATTGAGTTCAAGTCCCAGCGGATAAAGCACACTAGCTCGTTGATCGAATTCATCATAAATTTATTATAGTTGTCCTTCTGGCTGGCTCGAAAAGATGATTCATTGGAATGAATATCTGATTTTCTGAGAAATCAGACCTGGTTGGGTATTTTACAGAAATTACTTATTACCTTTAAGCAAGAATACAGGGAATTTGAATATTACAGTAATGCGCAAATCGAATTGTCTGGAGTTGTATTTGAAATTAAAACTTTTGGAAAATAACGTTTTTAGACGTTGGGTCTGCTCCTTGCCAGACCTGCTTAATTGTAACGGGACTTTAACAGCGGGGCTGCCAGACCGCTGCTCCTTGTCAGACTTTGACAGCGGGCAAAAGCAAAAACCGAAAAGCGAGAGGAGAAACCACTTTTGTGTTAAATTTTACTTAGTTCCTTATTTACACGCTAATTATCACCTAACTAACGTGTTTTTCATTCTCCATTTCTAGATCCCGTTGGTGGTTTTTTATTTTCATCCCATACCGTGGCTTGGCGAAGCGTCAGCAACGCCCAGCTCTTCAAGATTTAAGATTCGGGGCCAACAGCAATTCCATCCGCAGCCCGAGATGCCCACCATCCGGCGCTGCTGCATCATCGGCTGCTTGTCCAATTCGCGTCAGCATCCGAGCATGCAGTTCTTCGCATTTCCGCGCCCAGAGAATCCCTTCCACAAGCTGTGGAAGGAAGCGTGCCACGCCTCGCTGCGCCGGATCGTGCCCTTCAAGAAGCCGGTGGTGTGCGCCCTGCACTTTGATCCGAGTGTCCTGGGCGGACGGCGGCTTCAGTCCAATGCGTTGCCAACGCTGCGACTGGAGGTGCCATCGAATCTGGAGGCCGTGGAGCAGCAGGCTATGGTGGAGGAGATCGAGCGGAGCAGGAAGTGCGCCTACATCAATGCCGTCGTCTACGAGTGGCTGGTGCGGGCCAACATCAATCCCCAGCTGCGGGGCAGTATTACCCACGGCATGATCAAGGACAAGGCGGAGAACGCCCGCCAGGTGATCGGAAGCACCTCGTTCATAGCGGACAATCGCTGGCTAAACCGCTTCCGGGAGACCCATCTGCAGGGCTTTGCCCAGAAGCTGGCTAGCAACCAGCTCAAGTCCTTGGGCTCTTCTCTGTGGATCCCCGATATCGTGCAGGACCTGGCTCATCTCTTTCCGCCCGCCAGCGCTGAACGGGTGGCCAAACTGGAGGAGATGCCCGAGCAGTACATGAGTTACATGCAGCAATACGGGGAATACGAGGAGGATGACGATAGTATGGATGTCAAGGAGCAGAGCTACCAGGAGCAGCAGCAACAACAGCAACAGCAGCAGCACTTTGCTCTTCAGCAGCAACACATGCAGCAGCAGCAACAGCAAATGGGTCATCCGTGGCCGCCGTTTCCGGGACACCCTGGTCATCCGCCACATCCAGGATTTGCGAGCTTCAATGACTTATACTTCGAGCGCCACCAGCAGCAGATGCAGCAACAACTCCAACAGCAGCAGCAGCAAATGCAGCAGCAGCAGCCACAGTTCCCACCTTCCATGGCACCGCAAAGGGAACCCTTTCAGCCCCAACTGCCGCCCAATGTACCGCCCCAGAGAGCCAGTCCCTTCCAGCCCGTGCAGTTAGCCAAGCGGCCCAAGATGGAGTCTCCCGACGACGATGAGGTGCAGGAAATCAACTCGGCGGTGACCTCGCCGCCACTTGTCCCCGCAGAATCAGCCAAGGACAGTCGCAGTCCGAGTCCCAAGGAGCAGAATAACAACAATAGCGGGGGAAGGGACAGTGCCAGTAGCAAGGAGAATGCTCCTAAGGGCGGTGGACCCAGTGGAAAGTCCACTCCTGCGCTCTCCATCAGGGGAAAGGATTCACCCGCGCCAGCTAAAGCCGTCTCCGCTCCCACCTCGCCCAAAAAGATGATCTCCAACGGCGAAGGCCGCAGCAGCAGCTCCTCTGGCAGCCAAACCAATGGCCACACATCGCCGGAACCCGAGCAGAAGAAACCCGTGGCCATGCTGAACGAACTGGATAGCTACACCCAAGCCTTGGAGTACCTCAAGCCGCTGGAGGACTTTGTCCTCTTCAAGGAGAACTTCCGGGCGATTGGGCTGCTATCCCAGCTGGAATTGGTGCTTCGCAAAGGCGACAAGGCCACTCTGGTCGAGGCTTAGGGATGACGACGTCTGAGTCTTCGCTCCACAAGACGACGAGCACAAAACACAAATGTGATGAACTGTGTACATATGTATCAAAAAATAGTATTATTAATTTGTCCTACCACAAAAACGAGTTGTGTAAGTTGTAGCAGAAAGAATCTCCCCTCTCACAGATGCTGAAAATAATTAATTAATTTATTAATTACACTAAGAACATTAAAATGGAATTTTAATAATGAAGGAAACGTGTTTTAATTAAAATGGGATGTAGAAATGTCATACTTTTTTAGTCCGATAAGAATTATAACGCTGGTAGATAAATTTCTAAGTCAAATTTAATAGAATCCTTGGTTATAAATATCATATTTGATTTTTTAAATTTATGCGATCATAAAACGTCTATCAAATTCGACTGCTATTTAAAGTGCAGTCTGGCAACGCCGCAACAAAATTAGAGTGACCAAAAATGCTTAATGCTTAATGCGATTATAACCACTTCATTTCACTTGGTCACTCTTCGCCAATGTTTACGTTTTTCAGCGAAAAATCTGCAAATTGTTGCTAAAAATATATATAATTATACAGAAAACTGACCCAAAACCGCACAAATGTCGCTGCTTAATCAATACGAGCAGCAATATGCGACGCTGATAGCCGAAATCACAGCCCATATTGGACGTTTGCAGCAGCAGAACAACAACAGTGAGTTCGCAAAAGATTTTCCTGCCAGCAATAATAAATTTTCACCCGTATTATTTGAGCAGGTGAACGTAATGACTTGTGCAGCAAGATCGATGGCAGTTTGCCGGAGGCCCAGGAGCTTCTGGAACAGATGGGTCTGGAGGTGCGCGAGCTAAATCCGGCGCAGCGCAGCAGCTTCAATGGCAAACTGCAGGTGGCCCAGGCGGAGCTGAAGCGCCTGCAGGCGGAGTACAGGCAGACC
>JAEIIF010017565.1:0-15975 GCA_018874455.1 Drosophila trapezifrons | reverse complement strand
AGTATAATTTTAAGACAACGCGTATTAAATTTAAACTCTTGGTTTTTTTTTTGGGTGTAACTGAAGCTGTATTTAATAGCTTCTCAGCTCTTAAGCTTGGAATAAGCTTCCTAAAAGCCACAAAACTTGATTATTCCTTAGTTATTAAATAATTTAACCAAGGTACAAGTCCTTGAAATATTTTTAGCTTTTAAGTAAAGGCTTTTTTAGGCAAAATTAAATAAAAACTTTTAGCTAGGACAAGCATCCTTCGGTAAAGCTCGGTAGCTTTGCATGATTTGCGCATGTCCTTATTATCTTCAAGCCCCACTAAAGTTGCTGAACTTCTGGAAAACTTCCGGAAGCTTATCGACTCGGGTTGTAAAATGAATTATTCAAGGAGTTTCGATCCTTCAGATACGGAGCTACTGCACCCACCTTTTCGAGACTTTTACATGGAAGTCACGGGAAAAGCCCTAAATTATTAATCGGATTTCACAACTTTACGAGGGTTTGTTTAACTAAAAGCTGAACAAGTTGATAAAGCTCTTAATGTAAGGCTTTATTTTATTAATTGGATATAAGGACTTACGGGACTTATTCAATTTTATAATGCAAATATTAATTTAAGGGTCATTTGTAGAATATGAAGCATAATGTGTGTATTCCTGCAGAGCAATGCTATATGATATAGTCGTCCGATGCGGCCCCCTTCGACTTATATAAGTGCTACCTGGAATAAAGGAAAGACTGCTGGGACAGCTTCATCCAGATAGCTCTAGATCTGAGGACTAGGAACTGATGGCTCTGCCAATATACTATATAAATATATAACTTGTTTCGATAGAGGTTTCAAGTGTTATTCGTTGGAGAAAGAAATGATTTCTTCAATAAATAGACAAATAGCAAAATATGCACCTTTGTCGACACAACTCAATATGCATACATGAACCCCGAGCCCCATGGAACAGCGGATTCCTCTTGTCATTCTCACCTGGAAGGCGGAAAGAAAATGTACAAATTGGAAATGCAAACCAAATCAAAGAAGAACTCCTCCGAAGGCAGAGTGCCAAGACATGGAGGCTTGAGGCTGTGAGGATTGGGCGATTGTGGCTGGCGGAGTGTGTCACATTTGTGGCAGAGGCGAGTATAGCAAAGCAAACATGCCACAACACATCGAGAGGAGCAGGAGCTGCAGATGGAATAACAACAATGTGGCGAGGAACACACTCGACTCGAAAACAAAGTAGTGAGGGCTTCCCTAGGGAGCTTCGGAAAGGTGATCTCGGAGTCGGAGAGTCTCCGCATCGATTCAGGCAATAAAACTATTCGAAAATCGCTTTTATTCCTCGGCCCCGAACTTGGGCATCAGCATTAGCATAGCCCTCGTTCCCGTCCCCGTCCTCCGTGTCCTGGCAGCTCTTAAGAATTCGATAAGTTTGTAAGTAAAGCAAAGGTATAGGTAAAGGTAAAGGTAAAGGTAAAGCTAAAGCAGGGAGAGGCAGAGAGGCAACTTTGCAAAAATTGTGCGCATATTAAAATTCTTGGTGAAAGCTTTTGACATAAATTAAAACTTTTATCAATGTATGAACGAACGGAGCTCACACAGGCACCTCATATATAGCCTGGCAGGAGGGCCTGTCTGTGTTTTTTTTTTTATCGGAGGAAGCTATGAAGCTATGGTGCAGGCCCCCAGCTAGGATGCTAGCCCCATGTGTGTGGGGTTCCCTTGTTTTCCCAGGTGGCTCCAGGTGCCACTAAGAAAAGGTCTATTCTAGGTCTATTGTCGCTGATGCTGGAAGAGCTAATTGATTGGAGCTCCGGTTCTCCTCCTGCTCTTGCTCCTGCTCGCGAGCCTGACACATCGAAGGCTGATTTTGCAAACTTTTTTAATTAATTTCAATGACTGCAATGGAGGGACAGCCGAATTTCCAGCCCCTCGAGCGGAGCCAAAAACTTTGCAACGGCGTACGCGCATAGATGGAGCTAGGAGTCCGGACTTCCACTTGGCGGGGCGGGAACCGATACCAGCAGGGCTGGGAAGCATTAAAAATGAATTTCACTTCATTGCCGGGGCTCAAAGACAACATTTTTGGCGTAAAAATTATTTATGGGCTTACTGTGCGTAACGTGTCTTGGCGCTGGGAGTCGATGTCGAGTCGCTGTCGATGTCGATGTCGGAGGAGGTGTCGGTGTCGCTACTGTCCTACTGGCTACGTGATTGTCGGTACGGTGTACTGGCGACTGATTTTTCGTGCCTGTGACAAAACTTTTTCAATAATGTATAAATCAAACTGTCATAAAGTCGCAGGATCGCAGATTGCGAAATCGCCAAGCTCTGACATTCCGAGTCCTAAACTTTTTGTTTTCTCTCTTTCTCTCATTTTGCGAGCAAACGTCAGAAATGCCTTCTCTGGTGACATTTTCTTAGACAATTTAAGTTGCCATTGTGTCGCCCTTGCCCTGATGTGCATTTAATATGTGTCCTCCGTCCCTGTGCCGGTGTGTAGGCGTGTGTGGTGGTGGCTGGGGGCGGGAACACAGACTCCCAGACAGACAACGTTTGGACCACCAACAACCCCCCAGATGTTACCTGTCTGCCCTCTCACAGGTTTCCACTCCCGTAAGCTTTTTTCACATTCATGGAAATATGTCACAAAATTTATTGCAAAATAATTTTGCCCTTGCCTTGCCTTTGTGCGCTGTCGTAATTCTTTGGGTATTCTTTGGTTGCTGCTAATGCGGCTCCGAACTCGCCACTAGCCACTCGCCACTCGTCACTCGCCGACACAGCACTTATGCATCGTTTAGGACACAGGACAAGTAGGTTGTGTGCGGCTTTCTTGGCTGTCATAGGGTTCCCTCTCCACCGATGGACGAACCTTCTCAGCAGCCGCCCCCCGCTGCATATTAAAATATTAAAAATTCCTTTTATATCCTTCAAAAAATTTGTCCATCGCTTTCCTACTCCCCTCGCCAGGCCCCTTCTGCTCGTTCCGCTTGAAACTTTTTGCTCAGCTCAAAAATGCGTGTTTCTGAAGAGTACGAAATATTTGCCATCTACTTAGGCGCTTGCAAAATCGTTTAAGTTTGAGGAGCGGCTGACGACGAACTTTACTTTGATGCGAAAATATCCGTTTAGCCAAAAATTTCATAAAATATAAGAATTTTCCTTTTGTATTAATAGCGTTACATGAAAAGGATTAAAAATATCGATATCGATAAATGATCTACAGAGCTTCGGTTAGTTAACAGCGCGCTTCCAGTAGCTGCGACTGGAATGGGGGCTGTTATGCGCAATTGCAACGGCGACGCCGACGCTAGCGCCAACCAATTTAAGTTGCGGTGCAATTAAATATCGCGAAAGGAAAGTAAGCAAATGTTTGTGTTTGTGCGTGTTTCGTTCGTTTGAATGCGGAATATTTTTTACAACTACGGACAAATGTACATACATACAAACGTGCGTATATTCGGAAAAATGCAAATACAATATAAGCAACAAAAAGCCGTCAAAAGCGTGCCAATACATGTGTGCGAGTGTGTTAGTGTGTGCATGTCTGGCAACACTGCCAGCAATGCTGTGGGTGGAAGAAGCAGAAGAAGAGCGAACAGAGCTCCAGGGGGCAGCGGAGGCGAAGACTGGGTCTGGGTCTGATTGATCTGCGTGTGCGTGTTTAAACAAAAATTTCGCAATGTAAATCGGCAAACATGCACGCACCCCGGCAACCCTGGAGCCCGGCAGGAGCAGGAGCTCATTTACAAAGTGTATTTCGGCCCCTACTCGGGCCGGGGGGACGCAGCAGCAGCAGCAGCAGCAGCAACATGACGCCGCGATGGACCCCAGTCCAGTCGCCATTCCTTTGGTCCAGCGCAGGCAGCAGCACTTGTTTGCAAATGTTTTAATTGAATTCGAGTGGAGCACGAACGACGCCACTGACGCCACTGACAGCGGACGGCGACGGCAGACGCAGACGCGCTAAATGTTTAATCGAGCTGATAATTACCCGACCTTGTCAGCCTTGTCAGCCAGGAATGCCCGAATCAACAGTGAAACGTATATGACCCTTGGCCCATGGCCCACGGCCTGTGGCCAGTACCCCGCCACCCAGTGTCCAGTGAGTATCGATGGGGCTCCGAGAGCGGAAGTTTCTGCTCCCGGCCAGCGCCATGCCCGAGTCAACGCCTTCGAAGCGTTTTCTCCCAATGATTTATGAACTAATTTAGCGGCAATATTATTTATACCAGCTCCCCAGACTGCAGCAGGAGAAGGAGGAGGATGAGAAGGAGCAGCGGAAGCCGGGCATAGCCGAGGGACTGCGCCGTCTGTCCGGCAAGGATAATGCTCGAAAATGCTGCCACAATGTTAAACAGTGGCAACCGACGCGTCGGCCAAGGACCAACAACCATCGACGGCGGCATCGACTGCACCAGAAAAGCAGACGCCGCCAGCCCAGCAGAACAACAAAGTGGAGCTCCAGCAGGAGGAGAAGGAGGAGGAGCAGCAGCAGGAGGAGGAGGAGCAGCAGCAGGAGGTGGAGGAGCAGCAGCAACAATGGGTAAGTCGAGAACTTTAAGAAATTTACACCATCAGCAGATAAGAGTCATGCCCAGTAGGCGAAGTGGCGCCGCCGCCGTCGCCGCCGCCAGATCATGGAGCAACGGCAGGCGGATGCACCACCGGATGGGATGGTGCTGCTCCTCCTCGATGCCAAGAAGTTCAAACTGCTAAGGAAATTTGTGCAGCGCCGGCACTTTTTCCTGCGCCTTGCCCTGTTGTTGCCGGGCGCTGTGTTTGCTGCAAACAATCTGTTTCCCGGCATCAACTTTGCTAGAAAAATTGAAACAAGCTGAACACAGCCAGGCCAGGCAGTCAACTAGAACAGAGGAATATCAGCGTGGGTGGCGGCTGTCAGGCTGCACGGTGCACGGTGCAGGGTGCAGTAGGCTCTGGGTGGCTTGTAGTGGCTCTGGCAGTAGCAACTACCAACTTGTGGCTGGGGCATGTATCATATTTAGACACGGGAAAGACAGAAATATAAACTTATAAAGACCAGGAAGAAGAGGGGCCTGGGCGGGGGGGCCCTGACCTGACCACCCGAATCCCTCTGGATCCTGCTGGATGCCCGAAAAATATATAGAGTTGCGGAGGCAAGCACAAAAACCATATTTGGCAACTGAGCAGCAGTTGAAAGGACTTTACAGCGCGCCCAACTGATGAATTATGGCCAAAGTTATCGGCTGCTGAGGTCGGCGGGAAGGGCGGAGGGCTCTGGCCTGGCGCTGCTTGTAGGCCGAGGGTGCTGCGCCCTTTTTGCAATGTTTTGCTACACTGCGTGGCAACTACTGATAATAAGATATACTTACCATTGGACAGGCGCAGCCCCGCCCGGCGGAAGTCTACTAAATAACAAGTTGTATGGCCAGCAGCGTGTGCTGGCAGCCGGCGGACGACGGACGACGGACGGGACAAAAAAAATAAAAGGCAACTTAAATAAGTTTAATTGTACGAGACGGAAGTCGAAACTTTGCCATTTGGCTTGGCTGACTTCAGTTCGGGCCGCGATTCTCTTTCGTGTTTCGTCTTGCATCTTCCTCCTCTTCCTCACACTTCAAGTGCAGTTGGCGGCTCTTAGTGAGCAGTATGATAATGGGAATGAATCCTGCTAAAACAGTCAACCAATGGGGGGGTTCCAGATTTTTATAGTATAGTATAGTATCTGTAAAAGACTCCTTCCTACCAATTTAACCCACTTCCGCAGAGATCAGTCCTTTTCTAAGCAGATGATATAATATTATGTGATAATTCTCCCAAGGAGAAACAAGCATAGAGTATAAATATTCCTCTCTCTAGAGAAAGCTATCTGAAAGCAGGGCTGTCCACTGGTTCTGATCGCCTGACAGCCGGACTGCCCACTTGTTCCGAACGCCTATCCCTTAAAGGTTGCCACCTAGTCAAACATCGGTAACGAATTGAATTGTATTATTTTGACAGATTTCGTTATGTGATAGAATGTCTTTTAGTGTGTTTGATTCTCGGTTGCCATTTATATCTACTTGCAGCTCAATGGGAAGGCAATTATATTCGGAAACAAAAATTGAATTCAATTGGAGTCTAGTGGAGAGGGAACTCTCTCCACAGCTCGTGTTTGTGTGCCCTTAAAAAGTGCACACCGGTGGCGATGACTACCCCCATTGACCAAGCATCGCCAATCCGAGGTTGGCCAACGATTAGCCGAAAAAAAACAAAAAAGACCAAAAGCGAGTCCCTAATAGGATTTTATTTCGCTGATCCCTGGCTGCCGGCTGCCCTGGCGGTCGGAACACATCTGCTGTTGCAACTGGCATCGCCGAGTGGGAATCACGGCCTGCCGATGATTGCCGTCAATTGAATGCCAATTGTTTTTCTTGTCCGGCTTTTTCTTTTGATACATTTTTGGGCCACGTTTAGTTTAGCATTGCAATCGTTCGGCTCGATGTGTGTGTGGCCTTCTGTGTGGGAGCGAATTCGAACGGTTCTCGGGCAGCAGATCAAGTTGCTGCCGTTGCCAGTTTGTTGGCTTAGCATCGGCATCGGCTCGGCATTTTCATTTCAACGGGAGTCCTGTCCTGGGACAAAATGTCTGCAGCTAGAAACCGCCGAGGAGGAGGCAGAGATGGAGGTGTGGAGTGCAGAGAGAGAGAGAGTCAGTGGGGCAATAAAACCGGTGCAGAAAGTAGAAAGTCGTGTTCTGGCGCGGACGCGCAATGGACGAAAATTGAACAATCTTTATTGTCTATGATTGGCACTTTCTTTTCAGCCTTTGGCTCTTTATTCGGACAATTTGTATCCTGTAACCATCCTGTTGCCATCAATTATTGCAAACTATTATTAATTAATAAGAGCTGCAAGCTAGTTTCCTTTGTAGTTCGAGGTAATATTTAAAAGGAAGACTGGACTGAGTCCAGAAGCGCAGTATGACTTTGGCAGGCCTTCGGATGACGAGCAGCAATAACAGCGCAGGCACAGGTGTCCATCCCGTAAGTGCACTTGGCCATCGGACATCAGTTACCTTTTTTTTGGCAGGCATTGGATTTGGCAGGAAGCTTGTCTTCCTTGGCACTCGTTCCGTTTGATTGGATTTGGCAGCGCAGAGCGTGGAGCGTGGAGAACGATTCCCGCTTGTCTCTAATTTACATAAAATGGAAATGCAGAAATGCAGAAATGCACAATATATGAGTACTTTGACCCGACCTGCCACGCATACACGGGAAGCTCGCTCCTGGGGTGTCTCCCACACAAGCATTCCTACACGCAGTGGCCCAAATAGAGCCATGTCGCCATCTTAGGGTAATTTATAGAAGAGCCAAGTGTGGGTGGGAGCCGAAGCCGAACCCAAAACGAACCGAAGTTCGCCTGCGAGTGCAGTGGCTGGTGGCAAAAAGCGCAATGGCAGCTCTGAGAAGGGAAATTGTACTAGGAAATTTGCCGGAAATTAAAACTTGTGCAAAATAAATCGCCAAACCTCGAAATACGGACACACACACATCCCACCCAGGGAATGGGGGAAGGAAGAGAAGAGGAGAGGCAGACGCAGACACAGACACAGACAGAGACACCGGCTGGCCGGGGGACACTGGAAGATCGATGTATTCGCACACAAACCCAGCTTAAAGGGCCAATTGGGCAGACGCATGCTTACACATAATGCCCCAAATCGGACCTTTCCTCAGCCGCCTCAGCCTGAAAAGTCGGCCAAGCAGTTGTGCTAGTGCTCTCTCTCTCCCAGAGCCGTTGTCCTGCCCACTTCATCGTGGACCCCATCGCATCCCACCCGTGAGTGCTTCATTCCGCTGGATTTGCCGCTAATGGAGTGACAGTTGGCGAAGAATTATTAGATTTGCACATGCATACTGCACTCGGAACGGTCTGCCGGCAGCCGGAGGGTTGTGAATCGAAATTGGGGCCGGATGAGGGAGCTTGAGTTGGAGTAGGAGCTGGAGCAGGAGCTAGAGCTGGAGCAGGAGCTGGAGCTAGAGCTGGAGCAGGAGCAGGAGCTGGAGTTGGAGCTGGAGACGGAATGGGAGAATGCAAAACGTGATTGCCTGGCAAGGGCCGAATGCCGAAACGTAAAAAGAATGCGACACGATGGCCACAGTTCACTGTGAAAGCTAATTTCCTTGATATTCTCTAACAATTACATGATATCTGGGCTAGTCCTGATGCCTCCTGATTCGTGATGCCTGATTCCTGATTCCCGATCCCTGCTGTCCGTTACTATCTGGACAAGGCATCACCAGCAATGGGTTTAAAATCATGAAGTTTAATTTCCTTAATTTGGCGCCCAACCCGTAACCGAAACGAGACAGAGACAGAGACAGTGATTGACTGGCCAGTGGACGAATCTATCACCTCGTCAGGCCGCCTCCCGCTGTTATTGGCACTGCCACTGGCACTGGGATCATTTCACAAGCATCCTGCGAGGACAGGACGTGATGACAGGGAACTAGGCACGCGACCATGTCGCTCGGCTTGCCTGACAGCAGGTCATAATGCATGTAACCTCCGAATCCGTATCGGAATCCGACCCCGAGCCGGGCATTTAATCAACTTTAATTAAAATTGCACACAAAACCCGAAAACGACTTGATAAAAGGCCATTAACTCGGGAGAGCTCCAGAGCTCAGCTGACAGCGGTTTTATCGGTGCGGTGGCTTCTCTGCAAAGCTTTTAATTGATAAGTGTGTGTGTGTGTGTGTGTGTGTGTGGCCAACCTCCCACCCCCCCAACCCAGATATCCGATGACTCACCCAGTGACTGCGGCCTGACTGTGTCCGTGTGTTGTCACGGATGCCGCAGTTCTGGAGCTTGAATTACATTCAAAACACTCCTCCACAGTCCTGGGACGACTGTCCAAGTGACAGGCTCTCCAGGCCGGGACTGGAACTGGGATAGAGATCCCTGGGCGACCAGCACTTTGCGCTTTATGCCACATTATTTCAGGGCTTAGGGGCCGGGACGAAGCGAGAGCTCTGGAGCTCTGCGAAATTACGCTCATTTCAAAATTGTTATTGAATCTTTGGGCGAAGTAAATAATCCTTGTTGAAATGAACGAGAAATCCCGTTGCGGCCGCAAGTGGCTTCCAGGAGCAGGCAGGAGCAGCAGCCAGGCATTGACTAAACGCTCTGCCATAGAGACTTAACCTCTCTCTCTCCCCCTAAACTGACTGGCACCGCCTTTGTCGCGTCCTCAAGGAGGAAGCTGGGTGGCAGTGGCGCCCACTAAATGCTGCCAAATTATACGCAATCATTTTGAGCTTAACTAAAGTGTGGCAAGTCTGCGGCCAAGCATGGAACTGGCGAATCCGTGGCGGGCAGAAGCTGAGGATGAGGCTGAAGCTGAGGCTAAGGATGGGGCTGAATCTGAGGCTGAGGCTAAGGATGAGGCTGAGGGGTTGCGGTTCAGACAACAGCGAATTGGTTAGTAGGAATGCCTCAGCTCGCCGGGCTAGGAAAAATACGACGACAATGTGTCATCGTAAATTGTTCGTCCTGCAATTGGGGGAATGGGGCATGGGGCATGGAGGGAGCCTTTCAAATTTATACCTTCATATTAAACTGGCTATTGAGCAGCCTGGCAGCTTGGCCAGAAATGTCTACAAACTCTGGTCCCTGTCGGGGGGGAAAATACGTTCTTTTAATGTCCATTTTTCCCCGGAAAACCCGAACATTAAGAGCCAAAGAGTGAATTTCTCCAGCAAGTCAACATTTGCTTTGCTTAGAAGCTTTTTCGGCATTAAGTGACCCCGTCTAAACAATTTAGCCATAGAAAGATTTTTAAGAGGAGGCAGTGGCAAGTGGCAAGCGGAGTGCCAAGTGTCGCACTTGACTGCTCCACACCAAGCTCTCCCAGCTCACCAAAGCCAAAGTCCCGCCCATTTCCAGGCCATAACGCGCTCATGAATAACACAGAAATAAAATTGGTTTAATAACAAAAGGAAATTCGCCAGAAATTTCGTGGTTTCTGGTTCGTTGTGCGATGTAAAAGTGTGTGTGTGTGGTGTGTGTGTGTATCTGTGGGTATAAATGCCAGGATTAAATGAGACACTTTGCGTAGTCGTCGCAAAACGCAAAGCGCAAAATGTAAAAAAGCAAATGCCGCTCAATTTGCTGCACAAACAGAACGCAAATCAAATAAGAGCCGAGAGCCGAGAGCCGGAGCAACAAAAAGCGTTTCCCGGCCAGGCTGGAGCAGATCTCGGCGGGAAGGCAGGAATGGTGCCTCACTGAGACATTGTCCTGGGAAGGGAAATGGGGTGTTGTCGTCGCCATCGCCATCGCCGTCGTCGTCGTCGGCGGCTGCAGTGGTACAATTTATGACAACTTAATTGATTTACTTTACGTACGTGACCAGAAAAATGAATATTGCATTACGTTGGGATTTTCGTTCGAGTTTTTTTCCGTTTTCCGCCGGAAGTTCTTCTATTTCAGCGCTCTCCGCTGTGTTTGGCAACACAAACAAACCCAGCACCCAGGAACCCTGCATCCAGAGCCAGCACCACCATCAGCAGCGGCTCCATCTCCGACGCTAGGACTCAGAGTCTCGTTCTGCGTAGTCTTTGCTTAATGCGCTCAATTAGCAATCTCGCAGGAGGCGGCTTTCGGGACAAGGACGTGGCGAGCGCAAGGAGGATGTAATGGGAGTGGATGTGGCACCTAATTTAATTTCTATATTCTCACAGATCTTACTGTTTACCGCTTTTACTTGCCTGGGAAACCACATTTAATACTAACAATAATTTCATATGATATTTGCCTATTTTTCGTCTGGCTTTTTATACTTTTTAGTTTTTTAAAGTTTATGACATATAAAGCACAATAAGTCTGATTAGGAAATATCTCCAATTAATGAAGGCTACAATGCAGTGTCATAACCTCATAATCATCGAGTTAGGCGGTTAAATCTTGCAGAGTTCAGACCATTCTTCTTCTTGTGGATGAGTAATTATATAAACTACTTCCAATACTAATTATAAAAGGTGGAAACTGCTTTTATTTTTATTTTCATGAAGATTCCCAGTACTATGAACACATTATCTTATTTATCTTTATGTTTCCATCACTCCTGCAAGCTTTATTTTAGAATTGACAATAATTATGGCCTAGTGTTTGTATTCCCTAATTTTTTGGGTAATGCTTCACTGATGCCTTGCCCTGGATTCCTTGGTAATTTGGTCGTCAAAGCTGGACACTCAGCGGTCACGCTCCTGCGAGTGCAAGTAGCTCCTGCGAGCCAGCAACTTCATCCTTGGCTTGGAAAAAACTTTGGCCGCATGCTATTCGAGCAACTTAAGTGGAGCAGACCGTCCAGTTTATCCCGTCTTAGTTGCTTTGACCTTTTTACCGATTTTTTTATTCAGCTTCCACGAGCTCCCTGTGGCAACTTTGCATGAAAATGCGTAACGGGCGGGCTTAAGTAAGGGTTACCAGCGGACGTTGCCTTTGAACTTGCTGGCTGCGACTTGGAAGTGTCCGTTTCCTGATGTACCACTGTGTGTCCCACACAGAGAGTGCGGGAAAAGTTTGCCTTGGCGCTTCATCAATTCACTTTGACTTTGACTGCCTTTGTGAACTGCGAACTTACTTGGCCTAGACGGAGGCAGGACACACATCCGCATCCGCACACTCGCACACTCACACGACGAGCTCAACTTGGTTCTACTTTGGCTTAATCGCACATAAGCGGTGAGTTTTTTGTGTACTTACGAAACCACTTAAGAAGTCGTTAAATAATCAATGAATAAAGATTCTTGCCGCCTTTCTTCTTGTCTTTTCGCGATGTTTTCTTCTGGCGGCGGCGCATAAATTGTCATAAATAAATGAGAGAGCGCCTTTGGCAGCAAAGGCTTGCAGGATGTGCACTTGTCCTTGTCGACCACCACACCCATACCCATATCCGTATCCGTATCCCCTCAGTAGATTCCCTACTCGATTTCCGTTTTCCGGGAGTGACAGCTTTAAGGTGCTTCAAACTTCAGCTTCAAGTCAGTGTGTGTGGGTGCTTTTGGACAATACAGCCCACACTTCCGCATCAATTGCAGAAAACTTTCACTGTGCCGAGCACTGGGAGGGGATCTTGGGACTGAAAACGGCAGAGAGCATACCGTCTGGGATGGGCGACAATGGCGCTGCGGCGCGTAACTTTTGCATTTCAACCAGTGACAGGTAATTGAGCGGAAACGTGGGCAGAATTAACGGTTTATAGGACTCGAGAGTCTCCCCAGGGAAGGGAAAGTAGCATTTAGGAGGCATTCAGCATGCTGAAAATTGATTGGTTATGGCTCAGTTGGTGTTCGATACGAACGTAGCAGTGAAAAGCCATTATAGGAGTTATATTATAACGATACAGTCTAATCAGAGGAGATCTCTTTTCTTAGTTTTTTTTGTTAGACTGGGTGGCAACCTTAAAAGAACGGCAGCCCGGGTGTCAGGCGATCGGAAGCAATGGGCAGCCCGGCTGTCAGGCGATCGGAACAAGCGGGCAGCCCGGCTGTCAGACGATCGGAACCAGTGGGCAGCCCGGCTGTCAGGCGATCGGAACAAGTGGGCAGCCCAGCTGTCAGGCGATCGGAACAAGTGGGCAGTCCAGCTGTCAGGCGATCGGAACCAGTGGGCAGCCCGTCTGTCAGATAGCTTTCTTTCAAGAGCTCTCTCTCTCGCTCTCTCTCTCTCTGTTATTGATCATCGCCACTTGTTGTCCTTGACTTGGAGAGATTTTATAAAGCAAACGATTTTCCGAAAAAATTTGCTTTGGCGGTCCCTGTCCGGCCCTGCCTTTTATTTCGCCAGTGACTTTTATTGCATTTGATTGCTGTTTCTCTTTTTCCTTTTTTTTTTGTAGCCCTCCCCCTCGATTTTCATCATTTCTTTGCCTCTTCTTTCTACGTTATTGACTTTGATTTTACTTTCGGCGTTGGCTTTGTGGCTCCTGCACCGCGATTTAACGGCTTTTAGCTAACAGTCGGATGTCGGATAGACGACCAGCCAAGCACAAAGGCGGTGGCAGTGGCAGTGGCACAGGGACTGGCACTGGCACTGGCAGTGGAGGTGTCTCCCAGCCAGGCTGGCAGTCGACATTCGACAGCTGTCATGACACCCTGCTTCTGCCTGCTGCCTGCTCCGCCTGCTCATCCTGCTCATCCTGCTGCTCCCCCACGGACTTGCCAGGGGGGGCGGTGTCTGCGGAGCAAGTGCCTTAATTTGTGGATTTCGTACAAATGGTTCGGAAGAATTGCTTTAAGTAATTGTTTTCGCCTCCTGTCTGCTCTGTTCTGTTCTGTTCTGGGCTGTGGGTATTGTGCCATTTTTGCCGTTGCTCTTTTCACGTTCGCCTTTTGGATAATGTCGTTGTTGTTGGTCGGTCCTCCTGCTCCTGGTCCTGCTCCTGCTCCTTGTACTGCTCCTGCTCCTGGTCCTGCTCCTGCTCCTGTTTATGGCATCATTGCGTGCTGCTCGCAGCGCCTGCGGAAGTTACACATATTCGCGTATTTTAACCTGTTTTAATAATGTAGAGTTTAGCCTGGAATCGCTCCTTGATGTCTTGATTTAACGTGGACCTGAGGGGGCCTGACAGCTTTGACTTGACTTGAAGTGTCAACCAAAGACTCAATGGGGTTGCCAGTAACTGGTAACGGGCTTTAATGAGTCCTGGCTGGGCCGGAAGAGCGGTGTGGCAGTCGTGGGAATCACAAACCCTGCGGATCTGGCTCCCATGGCTATGCAATTTTCATTTTACATATTGCCCTCGGAGTTGCATATTTTTTTTTCGTTGCCTTTGTGTGTGTTTGCCTAACTACCTTGCTGGGCCTGCCCCCCGGCCCGCCCGCTGAATGTTGCTCTTAGAATCTGGCAGTGCGGATTCCCTCCAACCATCGAGTGTCTGGATGTCGGACTGTGTCTATCCGTGTGCCATTTCGCCCTCTGTTTGCGCACACAGCCTTCGTGCCGTGTCCTGGCCCGCCCCTCTGTTTTGCACCTTTTGTACGTTTTTAATTTTCCTGTTTTATTTCCGGTTTTACGATTCCCATCTCGAATCTAGATTGCAATGGCGTCAGTCACTGCTCGCTGCTGCTGCTCCCCGGCAGGCGTTTGTCCGAGTCGCTGCATTGCATCCACTCAACCATCCAGCGATGGCCGCGTAATTATGCCCGATCCCTGCCCCCAAGGACTCAGGTCAGTGGGAGAGAGAGAGATCGTTTCGCAGTCCATCAATTAGCTAAATCATAATTATTACTGCCTTAAAATGCTCAGCTCTCTCTCGGCTTTAATTTTGTGTCCCAAAGCTCTACTCCTTCCTGTACATGATTTGGCAGGAATTCCATTGACGCCGAGAGATAAAGATTGGGTTACGGATAAGCCCTCAACGTGGGACGACAGGTGAGTCAACGCTTATGTGCTTGCTTAGCTTCTACTCCTGCTCCTGCTCCTGCTCCTCCTCCTGCTGCCTTTGGGTAATATTTGCATAAAAAGGTCACTGGCACCCAGTGTTCAGTGTTCAGTGTTTGCCTCAGCCTGTGTGGGACTCCCATTGAGGAAGCACACGATTCTATCTCCGATGGGGGGACAGCGACATTGATGCTGGGGCTGGAGTGGGTCCAACCGCAGATTTGGTCAGCGTTTGCCGTCATTTGGGGATTGCTGAAAGCGAGCTTTAAGGCGGAACTGTCAAATCGAACTGCGATTGTGTAGTCACAGTCACTCGATGAGGCCCTTCCCGGGCCGGAACACTCGGGGTATAAACAACAAAAGGCAATTTGCAAAACAGAAGAGCTGTGGAACAAGACTGACGTCTGATGGACGGCAGAGCCAGAAGAGTAACTAGGATACGGCGAGGCATCAACGCATTACGGAGCGTTATAAAAGGCATTGTCTCTCGCCATCCTGGCCATCCCTCGATGCCGCTTCTGCTGCCAAAACAAATAAGTTGCAGCCCACAAACTCCAAACTCTCGGACGGGTGGGCCGCATCCTATCCTAGTCCGGGCTGCTGCTCCTGGCTGGTTGCTGGCTGGCTGGCTGGCTGGCTGGCTGGCAGATTTCTGGATACAAAGATTGACAGCGTTGATAGTCGAAATAATTAATTGAATGAAACTGCTACAACAAATGCCTTTAATTAGCGTCGGGTTTCGTTGCTCCCTCCTGTCCCGACAGCCTGTCCCAGCTGGAAAGTTTTCCGAGCACTCCCCGCGGGTGTCTACGGTCCATCGGAGTGGCTGGACCACCGCTTGGATCCCCGCTTACTCCGCAGCTCAGGGTGCTGCAAAATAAACGCTACGCGATCCTGCTTCTCAGCGGTGCTCAGGCATCCTTCTTCGGTGATTCCGGATATCTGGAAATAGATGTGTAGGCCGGTATCGATGGTGCAGTGACTTACCGTCCGCGTCCTCCTCCTCCTCCTCCTCGCTCTGTCGCGCGCATTTCCATGAAAATTATTCAAGCAGAAGGATATATGATAATTTCCGACGGAAGTGTAATCAAAAATCGCTTAGACAAGTGCTTGCTCCAACTCCAACCCCCCGGGGCTGTCCACACACACGCAGGCACACACACAGGCACCCAGAGACACCCAGACACCTGCGTACATGCGAGGATACATGGGAACAATGATACATAAGCTCGCAGGGGATATGCATCTGGCTAAGCCGGATTGCCCTGCTTCCAGTCTGGGGACCTATTAGGCAACGCGTTTGTTGGTTACCTTCGTCAGAGTTGCCTTTAAGATCAACATCTTAATAAGAGAAGAAGTGTTTTCCTATAGCGTTATGGCACTGCTTTGTTGGAGGGCATGGTCACACTTTTTTTTTTTTTTTTGCTTGCATGTTTTATTGCTTGCTTATACAAAATAATTCTTAAAAATTATATATTTATTTGTATTTATTTTTAATTTTTCAATTTTTCAATCCCCATTAAGTATATATATTCTTGATCAGCATCACCAGCCGAGTCGATCTAGCCATGTCC